>JAULBU010099751.1:0-26648 GCA_032358235.1 Odonthalia washingtoniensis
GTTTTCCGCTATTTTGTGGCACACCTCGTCACTCTCCGAAAACAATTGACAAGTACTACCAACGAGACAACTTCCTTATTGGTCATTTGCGTACCGACGTTGACATCCCTGAAATACAGGCATCACTAAAATATTACATACTTAGTGACTCTCAGCAAACAATCCACCGAATTGGTAGCACGACCCGCGATAATCAAAAGACAGTAGGAGCGATGATTGGAACTGTGATAGCAACAGAAGAAGAACATAATAGAATGGATAATTAAGTTAGCCATTCGTTATAATAGATATTTGGGGAAGATGCCAAAAGACAAATAAGACCTGTATCTCATTCAATGCCGGAAGAGAAAACTCGAATCCAAGTAGACAAATCCAACCGGATAGCCTGACTTTGTAAAGTTTGGGATCCGTAAGGGTATGCTTCGTACACAAGAAAGAGCATATAGAAAGAGACCATCATCCCTGGAAAGAAGTATCGGTGGCCATCTTCAATCTCAAATAAAAGCACCCATCGAACCTCTTAACAACTAGCTACCTGGATGCTATTTACAACGCAGAATTATCATCTGGAGAAGAGGATGTCTCGGTTGAAGAAGAAGACGTCCAGTGGGCATACGTAGAAGCAAAGGACAGTGATTTGGCTTCCTTTTCAGTAAAAATTGGTATGGAAATTGAAAGCAAGCTCTCTGAACCAGCTCTCATAGATGACTGTAATCTGGAAAATATGCACGTACCCAAAAGACTACCCATAGAAGTCCCAAAACCGAAGCATAGGACGGAGAAGCAGAAAAATCCAAATCACCGCCCCACTCAACATCATCCCAATGATATGTCACCGGCCAAAGCTGTACGAAACTAAAACTTACAGAAGAAACATTATATGAAGAAATGTACAATGATAAAAATATTAATGATACTTACACGATAAACTAATATGTGATCAAGCCGTGTATTACAACAATGCATAAAATCCAAATACAATGAATTTATGGGTATCAGAATTGATACGTGTGCGAACCAACGATCACTCATGTCAATTCAACAATACTTTACTTCCTGTTCCACGTTCAACCTCAATAGCGTGATAAAACTAACGACAGGAAGGAAGGTGAGGGTTGGGAGATGTTAAAAGCCGGATCGGTGAGGCTCCGATTCAAATCCTCTCGAACTACTTCAAGCTCTCATTTTTGTCAACTTTCTCGTCCTTCTATACGATATCCCATCTCTTCTTTGTATAAAGTACATCCCCGACAACAATTTTGATCAAAGAATTCAACATAAAATGCTGAAACACAACGTACAAAATAAACAGCTACAATTTATCAAGTACTTCCTAATTCATAAGTGGAAATCATATTATCAACCGTATGTGCTCTATAAGTTGAACGAACTCCGTCAAATACATTCAACTTTTGGGTACCCGTCCATCAAATAAACACACAACTTACTAAGAAGAGCGAACGGAAGGCGAAGATACAAGCCACTGAACAATCAATCAAGAAGAATGCCGAAAACTTTAACACATGTGCAGCGGAGCGCTGACCCAACGGCTTCAAGCTTACCATTTGGAGGTATGACTTACTCTTCAATCATGAAGTTCAGGTAGATACGATGTGGACTAATAAAGAACAAGTTGTGCACATTGTTGAAAAAGCGACAAACTTCACAGATACAATATTTTTCAGAAGACATACGGTGGAAGAAGTGGTGTGAGCAACCAGATCGATTCGGACGGTCACTTATTGCATACTGCCCGACTTCTTACAAATAGACCAAGGTTCAAACTACACGTCATCTAAGTTTCCTCAATCAGCAATAGATGATAGGGTAGTGATTGTGGGGGGCCCTTGGGACATTGGTGTGATTTGGACGGTCTAACGGTACCATTCACCCTCCAACGTGCTTATTCTACAATTATTTACAACCTCATAAAAAGAACAACAACAACTGCATGATGATGGCAACATTTTCAGCCAACAGCGTTATCGGTCAAGAAGGACTACTCCCCATGCTCCTTGTCTATTATTACCTACAGATAGAAGAACGCATAACACCAGAGGAAACCCAACACCAACTATCGCACGCCATAGACAAATCCATGCGGCTGCTGGAAAAGTAAGAAGCCCGACTCCTAATTTAGTTCGGATTATCAAAAACATGTGACTACTTTCTGCTGAATAATCATCAGAACTTCTGATACTACCATTCGGGGAAAAGTACAAGTATATTGCACGATCCTAAATAAATGACAAAGTCCGCAGAACTTTATTTCGATTAAAGGTGAGACCGTCATAGTACGAACTACACATCATCAACGAATGTTTCGCTCAACATGTGCCAAGCCATTTATTAAATCACAACTTAAAACACCAGTTTCCTCTCAGATTCCCGATGAAACTATGATGACTCAAGATGAACCAACTGGAAACAACTTTGAAGCCTCAAGGCGCGCGAGGCTCAATGCACTTATTGGGAATGGAACTTTCGTCATAAATGCAAGATACAAGGTACCACAACGAATTTTAACCTTTGGGTCACGGTTCATTGATGAACTAAAGCGGAAAGAAACCGGCCTACGCCCCAAGAGCATCTGAATGGCCTAAACTACAACTACAATGGTTCAATGTCAATCGCCACAAAGTTACCAACTGTTCCCAGATTTTAGCAGTGGGTTTAATTAGCATTAGCAGTTTTGATGGACAATATAAAATTGCGCACGAGCGACGTGACGCTGACAAATTTGTAGATTAGGACCACACTCTAACTACATGTATCTGTTGAAGCTCCAAAAGATCTAAACCTCCCTCCAAACCTGGTACTCCATGTCATGAAGCCTCTGTATGGCGTCACAAGTGGTGGACTCCACTGGTACTTAACATACTCGGAGCATCACATTGGTGAAATCGGTACGATACGGACAGGGATAGACCCCTGTGTGTTGTTGAAAATACTAGATGGTAAACTGGAAGGCCTGGTCGATCTACAAGTAGATGCCTTCTTGGCATCATTCCAAGCACTTTGAGAAGTTATAGTGGGCCTATTGGTTCGGTCCACCATAACTTCTCAAAGGAAAATAAAATTAATCTAAACAATTTAAATACCGGAACAGAATCTAAGAAACTGACGTGTTGATCATCTTCAACACCCTTGCACTCAGATCAGGAATAAATTCCGTCATCCATATGATACTTCAGGTCAAGAAAGACAGATTCAATCAGTCCACGACTCAAGTTGAATTTACCAGCGGAAGATCACTATCCCAATATATCTATGTTTGCTCTCGACTAGTTACTTGCACAGCAGTCCAATTATTGGCTCCGTGAAGATAGCAAACCACCTCGACAAAAATCAAATCTCTATCAAAATCGGTCACAAGATTACAAATCATGAATTTCATTCGTCAGTAGAAGTGCATTACTAGGGACTGATTCAATTTGGCTAAATACTTTAGGGATTTGGACGTGCCTAGCAAAATTGCTAGATTGTTACTAAGGATCCATGAATCACGTCTAGAGTCTATTTTTCCATGTCAGAAATGACTAGGGACGACTACATTAATCCTATACATGCTAAGGTCAAAAAAGATAGCTAGTAATCCGTTCCCAGGCACCAATATAGGTTGAATACCTAGCAATTGTGCCAGATAACTACTAGGGTAACCCTAAAATATACGTGTTTTTCTAGTGTCGGTTTACAACACTCTTCACACATGACTATTAGTTAAACTTGTATTTCATTGAAACACTTGTAAATTTTGAAAGTTACTTTTCGCTGTACAAATATTCGCAGCTGATCTCAGTAAGTTATACTCTAAAGAGATTAAACATTTAAATAACTTAAAAAGTTGTTCATTTAGGCTCTCATTAATTAAAATTTAATTACTAAATACAGATCGTCTCTTCCAATTTCAAATGGCAGCTTACCTGCATAATAATTACTATCGCCATAATAATGATGGAGTTGATACTATGATTACTAATCATTATGCGTTATTTCACTGTG
This sequence comes from Odonthalia washingtoniensis, assembly GCA_032358235.1. NCBI lineage: Eukaryota > Rhodophyta > Florideophyceae > Ceramiales > Rhodomelaceae > Odonthalia > Odonthalia washingtoniensis. Next base: position 4,003 of record JAULBU010099751.1, read on the forward strand.
TGACTGAAAGTTTCAGCTTCATGAAAGAGGAGGAAGAAAGTGGCAGCTTGTTTATGAAAATGACATGAACTACGACTTTCCTGTGAATTAATTAAAAATATATACAATGTTTAAAAACTACCAACCATTTTAGAATGGTTTATGTGTTGATTAATTTCTTGAGATGGAAGGGATTGGAAGCTTTGAATTGTATATAATGGTCTTCTCGAAACCAGATAATAATGTGATGAGAGTATGGAAATTGCGATGTGATTTCAATCGCATTGTGTGATACATGTACCACACAACAATTGGTTGTAAATACGACGTTTATAATTATAATAATTATTAATTTTTTTAAATTATGGTGGCGACAAGGGTTCGGAGACGGAGCTTGTGGGTGATGTGCAGAAGATAGCAGTAGAGATTGAAACAGAGTATAATCCAGGGCGTGCATTGCATCAAGTTGGGTTTATTGCTACTGCATGTGTGCATATTGTTTATACTCCAACTTAAAATCACAGCAATTTTGGAGCAGATCCGACGAGATGCAGCCGAGAAAGTGAAAAACCCATTTTTGGACAGAATTGTCCAAAACGGGTCTCAAACAACGCAAATCTCGGCAGAACCTTCAGCTTTCTGTTCCGAACTTGGTTTGCATGTTTTTTATACTCCAACTTGAAATGAAATCAAGTTTGAAGCAGATCCGATGATATGAAGCAGAGAAAGAAGAAAAACGTTCATTTTTGAACAGAATGGTCCAAATATGTGTCTCAAACCACGCATATGTCGGCAGCACCTCGTAAATTCTGTTCCAAACCAGACATACAATGTCAGTTATACTCAAACTTAAAAACACACAAAGTTTGGAGCAGATCCGACGAAAGGCAGCCGAGAAAGTAAAATAAACCCCATTTTTGGACAGAATTTTCCAAAAATGAGTCTCAAACCACGCATATTTTGGCAGAACCTCGTTGTTTCTGTTCCAAACTTGATGTAAATGTTGGGTATAATCCAACTTAAAAGCGCACCAATTTTGGAGCAGATCTGACGAGAGGCAGTCGAGAAAGTAAAAAACCATTTTTGGACATAATTGTCCAAAAATGGGTCTCAAACGGGAATCTGACGATACTCAGTTTGAAATAAAGACCCAAAATTACAACTGGATTGATTTACTGAGAGAAATGACAACCATATTGGTTTCATATGACGCTCCCTTCCACCCATTCTGATGCCCTTATTAGAATTACAGCCAAACTGCAATTTCAGGCGTTCTTGCCACCGATTTTTAAAAAAATTTGCATTCTTTCAAGTATATTGAGATCAGTGCCGAAATTTTACAACTGAAACGCATTACAGTAGCAATGATACCCAGGTAGCAAACCTTGATAATGTTACATCCATGTTGCTTTCGAAACACAGGATTACAACCATATAGTACTTCGCCCAAATAAATCCAAAGCAATAATATCACAATTACGGCTCTGTGATGAGGACCAAAGAAGAGATGGAGTTGGAAATGTGGATGTATTGGAGTGACCAAGTCAACCATTAAAAAACTTATCATTGCCGTAATTTACAAAATTTAAATTTTTAAATATAAATTTTGTAAATTACGGCAAGATCTATGTTATATAAATTTTTAAATTTATTTTAATTTAATAAATATTTTCTTATGATTTAAATTTAAATTTTAAAAAATAAAAATCATAAGTATTTATTAAATTTAAATAACGTAGCTCTTGCTACCGGAATCATTAAATGCCCTTATATTTATGCAGATTTGTCTGATTACCTCCCTTGAATGAAGGGAGGAAAAGTCAGGCGAATCTTTATAAATACATATTGATTCAGCTGGGAGCGGGATGAAATTTTCCTCTCTGACTCTCAGTCCAGGGTGAGTCTTATCAAAGACCTCAAAATCATATCCATCCGAGCCGTAGAGTATAGGTGACAGTTCTTGCCTTTCAAAAATAAAAACAAGCTTTAAGGTAAGTGAATCCTAACACAGATCCCAAAAAATTGGATGTGTGGTCCTGTCCCTATTTTGCTGGTGCTTCTTTTTCTCACTCCACGGATATATCTGTGAGGCCGATGTTTTTGCGGTCAAAATTAGAACATTTTCGCACGTGTAAACGTGTAAAATGTGTGAGATCTTGAAAGAATAAAATTTATTTAATGTATATTAAAATGTAAAAGTGTTTATTAATCTATTTTTCGTTTCGTTTAATTATTTCTGTTTACCTTCCCTGAGTAAAACATATTTTTATCACAACCATCTTCATCACCATCTTAATTTCCCTGACATCGTCGCTTTGTGCAAAGAACATTTTGTTCTTTAGACCACATGGTAGTGTTGCGGTCATTGCACAATGTGTACAAAAACGTTCACCTAGATAGAATAACTATAACTACTACGTAGTAGTAGACCTACATCATAAAAACAACAAAATTCAATATCTGTTAATGTGACAAAATAGTCACCATTATCAGCATTATCAATGAATTCAATTACTCGATATTGTATGTTACCTGAATTACGAGATTTTCATGAATTATTCCATGGTGCAAGGATTTGTGTACAAACTACTTTAATGGAAACAGGCATATCAATTTAATGTTTTTAAGTTTTGATAGGTGTATATGATATCTTTTCTTATACAAATCAATTCTTTCACAGCCCCGTTCTACCCAACGAATGTTTCATTTATCCAATCACCATAATTATGTTTACTCATACCATTGCCATATTTTCTTCCTAGTTCGCAACAGGAACAGCTCATATTATGAACCAGTTACACACATGGAGACGAAAAGGGTTTGTGCCGAACGTTAGCATTCCGCCCAAGTTATGCAATGCATCGTGATGTAAAAAACACCAAACTTTCAATAAAAGTCACCGCAAAAAATATTTTATAACTATCACTCTACAAAAAGGCAGGATACATTTCAAGCACATGTTGTTTCCAGCTTATCCCAAATAGTTCAGATTATGTACTGGTTCCGCACATAGAGACGAATGGGGTGTGTGCTGAGTACTAGCTAATTAAAAGATTACACGTTTCCATGGTTTCGTTTTATACAAGAATTCCCGTTTATTGATGTAAATACCGTTAATTTGTAAGAATAACGGAAAAGACTTTATTTGCCTAGTTCATGTCTTCTCTATTTCATATTTACATCTTGCATTTGCGATTTTCAACCTCTCCGTCAATCTCATCGAAAACTACGGTGATTGAAATATAATGCAACGATCAATGGCAAAAAGAACATATTCTAGACGTTCGAACGATCAACAAGTAAGATCTTGGAAAGCAGGAGAATCGCATGGAAAACATTTATCAAATCGAAAACAGGAATCAAATGATAATAATTCAAATCTGCAGATACAGGTGATGATAATGTGAGTACTGGAAAAAGACATCGGAAAGGGCGGAATAATGATCAAAATGATAGTGAAATTGAGGAAGCAAAATTGATGAAACTTATTCAGAACAATACGGATAAGAACATGAATTCCGGCGATGACGTTGACGTAAATATAACATTAATGAATAATGACTATGATGAAAGTTCGGCAATGGGCTCAACTTGCGCTCTTTGAATAATTTAGATGATCAAAGTGGGGATATTAATGAAGATGGAATGGTAGAAACAAGTTGGTTAGCTGATGTAACCACTAAATCAACTGAAATAGAAATGCAGTATAACCGAGAACTTGAAACAAATAATTGGGAAGATGAGGAAGATGAGATCACACCATTGAACCTAAATGAATGAATTGACATCAGTCGAACGACTGCCAAAGATATCAGATGTTTCACTCCAGCATTCTATGAAAATTAGGAAAAGGGCTTTAGAACCTTTTGGATGTGTAATCGTTGGTAGCAATAATACTGCGAAAGAAAAACTCTATGAAGGTCATGTACATGTGATGAGACAACTAAAAAGAACATCAGAAATCTGTGCCTGTTGCAGTACTGATTGAAATAAGAAACTATGTAATTGCGAGAAGTAGTGATTCTAATAAATTGAAGGAACTAAAGAAATAATATTGAAACAAGCACGATAAGCGGTGCACGTGGTATAGAGAGGGATATGAACGCTGAAAATGAGATTATATAATTCAAAGCGGTAAATAGAACTGCATTTGAACGGGTAAATGAAATGAAAAACAAAATGCACGAGTTACATAATGCAAATTGTGAATTAAAGAATTTGGCTGCATCCCTAAAAGTATAACTTTAAGAAGCGAAGAGTTAGTTGCGAAAGTTAAGAATGGAAGTAAGTTCAGTAGAAAGCGTAGTTGAAAAGGATAGGGGACTACATCGCATTGAAAAATTCAGTAGAACTCGCACTGGACGTCGCAGATATGAGATAAATATTGAGAAAAAGTACAGTTGGGTTGCTGATTCTGTGCGTGCTAATATACAACCATAGAGTTTAATTGACGTAAGTGAGATGGTGAAAGATAATTATAGTTTAGACCGAAATTGGTAACAAAGGTGTTAAATTGTTAACAGTAAGGGATTAATAGATATGGAAGGGGGCATAATTGTGTCCCAATATGTCCTACTAAAATAGCTGAAAAAAGAATGTTCTATAAACCGTCATTTTACATCAAATTAATCCGCTTGTTAGTATTTATGTGAAGAAGAGATGAAAAATCCCAAGTACAAAGAAATTTCTGATGCTGGAGAAAGGGAGATGTGCAAAGAGACAATTTCTGAAGATAGATCTATTCTCAACAAAGTAAAACAGAAGTTAGTAGCTTCTATTCATATTAGGAAACGTCACGAAGGAATAAGTTCATGAATCTCCTCTGATACACAATGTTGGTAAGACGGCCAAAGAGCTCTGTATTATCACATGCGGAGAAACTTGAATATGAAAAGCAGTGCGAAGAGGGTATAACTAAATTGACCAGGCATGCAATGATAGTACTAGGAAATTTTCGTGTTGGAGGACATGCGAGAGGAAATATGTATCTTACTCAGATTTTGATTCGAATAAATGTGTAGATTCTATGCAAGATGATGTATTTCTCAAAAAGGGATAAGTAAGATAGTATTATAAGAATTTTTGGGGCATGATCTGTTTAGAAATGATTCACTAAGTAATGGGACAATTTTAATATTAGCTCGATTAGAAGCATATGTGAATACATTTTGTAAAAGGTTATCTGCGGAGGTAAGAAACAACCAGGACATCAAAAGGTATACTATGACTCGTTTACAAACCTTCTTCCTCGTTGTCTCGAACAAATCCTGAACACAGTACGGTATGACTTTGAAATGTGGATGTGCAAAAAAACCGACATGCGAAGTGGTGGAGGTTTTGACAGAAATGATCTTTTCCAAAATGAACTTTGGGAAGCAATCATTGTTGTACAGTTTACATCTGTATCCTTTTACTATGTTGTTGTGAAAGAAAATTGATTTTTAGAGAACAAAGAACGAAACATTATGTTCTCCAAAATCGACAACAGACCCAATTTCAATGATTACGCGTGAAATTGGGTTTGTTGTCCATTACGTTGTTGGTAATTTTTCATGTGAAGATGTTCAGTTAGATTTGAACTATATGGAATCAATCCCGTTGAAAATTTATGGTAATAGTATACAATAAACGGACTCATCATGAGTCCAATGGTGATGAATTTTTTGAAACCTTGCTATTATTCTCTCCTCACTCTGCTTTAAAAAATCCAAACCCTAAAAACGTTTTTGCAATGGCGTTTTCAAGTGTATTTCCACTTCACTCTCTGCCCCTTAACATAATAAATCAAAAAAATAATAAATCAAAAAAATATTTCTCAATGTCGTTTACACGTATAATATCTGTAACCATTACGTCGAAATTTACTACGTTTTATTCTACTCGCGGCGTGCTTTAGTATATATGAGACATTGAATACTTTTGTAGCTTTTGTGCGATTTCTTTGGATAATCCCACTCTTCCAAAAAAAATACCTGACATGGGTTTTACATGTAATTTCCCAAATTATGGGATTCAAGAATCAACCTCATGGATCATTTTGGTACACGGACAATATTTCAAAATATCTGAAAAACTACGTAGAAGAACAGGGGAGGGACGTGAAATGATGATTGAAGATTCTAACGGTGGGAACTTTCATAGCATTTGTGAGGCGAAACCAATAGAAAATGATGGTAGTTCTGAAATGAATGATGACTGCTCCGGAAAGAATGATGAGGTAATTCCAGTACAAAAGACAAATATGGACAGAGACAAAGTATGATACGTGCAGTCGAGACACTTGTTGTAAATCAAGAATGGAAGGAGTAACAGGAAGATAGTCATTAAATCAGATAATAGAAAATATAGGCGATCCTCAGTTTTCATTAAGCATATTCAAGGAACTTATTCGTAAGTATCTCATTTCAAAGGTGTGTGCAAGGATTGTTCGCCTACATTTCTCATCAAATTTTTTTGAACGGGTTCGTATAAATTACCGCAGTGGTATGTTCATATCCACTTTATATTTCAGTGATCCAATAGAGATTCTCCGGCAGCAAACGAAACAAGTAGAAGGTTCTACATTTATACTAACACCTAACCAGAACGGAGACGAGCAAAGTAGTTTTGGACATATCATCGAAATAAAGTACGGGAGACATCTGTGCACAGCTGTAAAGGAAAGATAAATGGTGTCCAAAAGCATAGACGTTTTTTGAAATGACTCAGGAGAGGAGCCGAAATCTTTTTCAGGATTGTTACAAGTATATAGTGATGAGAGTACGGCAAGATTAAAAAGTCTTGGAATATCTGCATATCCTCTCCACATAGTGTTTATGAATTTATTATGTGAACAATCGAAAATGCTATATGTAATGGCAGTACTTGGCTAGCATATTTGCATGTTGTGATAGAACAGGCAGCAGATGAAGCTGGAGAGGATCATGAATCAACTTCAGGTAAACATAACAGATTTGCAAGAATTATTGTACTACACAGATCGATTACCAGTGCATTGAAACCATTAGTCGAAAAATCCCTACAGGGATTTATTGTAAAGAATATTAATGGATGTGATTTTAAATGTCATCCAATACTGTCAATTACTTGTGTTGATATACTGGAGGGAAAATACTTGAGCTGTCTTTTTCATAGGACGAAATTGAAGATACCTTGCTTCAGATGTGAACAGTCCCGTGAAAATCTAAACGTATATACCGGAAGTCTCTTTCCGGATATAAATTTGACAATTGACACCAGGAAAAGTTCGAAGAGAACTTGAAACTTGCAGAAGGATCAATTAAACTAGGAAATTTTTAACAGGGAAGGTTATTTAGAAAAAATGCGAGGCACACACTGAAAGAAAATTCGTTGTATGTACAGAAATCATATTTTGAATCATGCCCACTACTTTTTCAGACGACATTGAATAACATGCACAATTCTATAGCTTTTGAAATTCTACATAACTTTGACCTTGTTATTTCTAAACTTTTCAATAATTTCATACATTTGACACTAGGTTGTAATAACTTAAAGACTACAGAATTCCATTCAATTGGGAACAAAACGTGCAAAACAGTTCGCACCAAACTTTTACTCAAGGTTGATGACATTATGAGATTAATAGGTCAATAATTGCAAATACCTGATTTGCATGTTGATTTTTCGGGAAAAGAAAGTGGAATACAACCCAACAGGCTGTGAAAGTGTGAAGGATTAACAAGAATATTAGAGGCAAATAACCTTAGATTCATCGATACAATTTTCCGTTTGTAGCGGCGTATATATACAGATGCTTTGGTGAAAAACGCTCCCATTATATCTATCTGTACACAATATATTGACATTTTAACATGGTGTTCTCGGTGACATGGTGCATCACCGTGGATAGAATCGGAACTTCATTCTTTCAAAACTTCCGTGAAGCTCTTTATAAAGTCGATGAAATATATGGATTTGTCTGCTGTAAATAGATGAAAAGAAGCAGAGAATGTTGAGGACCTGAATAATTTTTCAATACTTCACCGTGGTTTAATGACACGAGGTGTTGTTGTGAGGTTACGTGAATTCAGGGAGCTTCTCGATTTCGTCAAACAGAAATTGGTCCTTGTGGATGGCTTTATCCTTAAGTCATGTCTTGCAGAGGTACATAAAATATACCATAGTGATGTAATAGAATTGTTTGCCCAGGCATGGGACCAGGGAGGAGAAGAATTATTACATTTACTGAAAGAAGAATGTATCAGAAAGTGTGGTCAGTATTTTGAATTTTCAACACGTATAACAATTGTTCAGAGCGGTACTCTTCTCAGTCGCCATTATTGCAGTGTTTGCGATAATGACTATGCAGGAAATCTAGTAACTTTACAAAGAGATAACATATTTTTGCAAAGCATATTCGTGTGTCAGTCTTACGGTAATTCAAAATATGGAAAATATTCTTTTGTACTAATGGAATTTTCTAATGATGATGGGAGTACTGTATACAGGATTGGTCAAGTTCTGTCATTGCTATTGATCAAATGGTAAGGCGATGAAGAAGGCACATAGTATGCCCTGTTTAAAAATATGTAAATGGCTAAGGGAATTGACAGTATAGATGGTGTACACGGATGTGTGTACTTGCGATGGAGCACAGGTGATGATATAGAACATATCCATGCCAAGTTTGAAAACAACGTGGAGATAAAACCGTCACCATGGCTTGGGCTAGAAATGTTCAAAGCAATTAAAGGTGTTATTCATGTCGTTCGCCAGAATTACTCAGTTAAACCTTTTGCAAATGACATTCATTAGTCACAGTACAGATATTTTTTAAATCGCTTCCAAGTCGTTGGGAAGAGAGAACATTTATAACATTCATCATGGGTAAAGATACACTTCCACATCACAACGAAATACAGATACCTACAATAAGAGAAATAAATACGTCCTTCACTTCATTACTAAATTTACACAATCCAAATTGAATCGATTCGTGACAGAGACAATGGAGCCTATCTTCCGTACAGAAACGATTCGGGACAGAGATATTCGAGACTATCATCCGTATAGAAACGACTAGATACTGACAAATTCCATACTAACATGCCTTGTGAAACTACTAGAGCCAAAGACAGTCGAACCCATCCCTTGTGAAACTACTAGGGTCAGAGACAATATCGCTAGGGTCTATATTATGGCTCCATCCTTATTTTGTAATATTGCTATTTACCTGAATGGACTCCCATGTTCTGTTCCCTTGAAATTTAGTACCGGTACCTATTACTGCACTTCTACTGACGTTGGTCCAAATTAACATCACCTCGGCATCTACTCAGTAAAAATGGTTTTGATAACTGATGCCGCTTTAGAAACTCCAGAGAGTTCCGCAGCCAGCTAGGATATCGTAGACAAGATCGGGACGTCCAATATTATAAATTACTCCAGCAACCGATTAAAACAAATATCTAGAACCATTCTAGCTGCCTAGTTATACGCCTTGCCTAGTTATACGCCTTGGTCATGGCATTCGACTATTCATATGTCGTTAGAGACTTGGCTGCGGAGATACTCGGACGACAGTTGGATATCGAGGCCTACATTGATTCCAACACATTCTTCGAAGTCATAGTGAAGGTTGGTGGGACGTCAGAAAGGACACTCAAAATTGATACCAATTCCCTGAAACAAAGATACGGCCAGGGGAACTTGCCCAAATCAATTGTAACCTTGGGTGCAAAAAACCCGCCGACGTAGATGAGATTTTTGTGGGTAAGGAGTGGCTCTGACGAAGCCACTTCTTACCCACAACAACCCCATCTGAAAATTGTTTACAATGAATAAATTTGACATCAAATCCTCAAGCCAGAAAGGTTGGAGTGTTAATCAAACGATAACGGTCATTTCTTAGTAGACAATACAGATGGGACGCAGCGAGAGGGAAACGTGACATGGTAAAAGAACTCGGTTGTAAACGAGAAATAAGAGGAATTGGAAGTATTAATACAATCATAAAATGACTCTATGTTCAAAAAAGAACTTATATTAATAAATATTGAAGTCTGAAGATTAACATACATACCAATACACGTGTCCCATATCGAGGTAAACAAATTAGTACTTAGAAATATTATAAGGAATAATACCATTACACCATTACAAGTGGTATTCGAAACAATTACTAAAAGGAACCGTACACGTTTATCAGATCGTACGTTTCGAAATGGGATTTCAGAACAGTATAGAAACCGGGCAAAGGCGATTGGGACATAAAAATAATGAAAATATCATCATCATTACCTCAAACCCCAGAAAGTCCAATCGACAATCCCACTGTACCCTTCTAGAAACTAAATGTCTGGCAACTACATCAACAAGTGCGTGATTAGAATAAAATTAATCGTGACATACGACACAGGTCTACTAACGAACTCCCCGGTGACTGGTGTCTCGATCGCAATATCTGGGTCGAAAGTGGCGACGAATACGTAACACACTGTAATGCTCGTCCAGCAATGTACGGCAGGAGAAGGAATAAACTTTCCGATACTTTCGACAAGTATAAATTTAATCATGGGTCCGAGTAGAAAAGTTGGGACTAAAATTGGGAAGAAAAAATGTTATTACACGCAGCCTGGGAAGGGGTGAAAAGGAGACGAAGTGTGTAGAAGAAGTATTCCCTATAAATCTAGGATAGACTACAATTCAGGGACATGGCATCCCTGAACATCCAGGAGTTGTACTAGTTGGAATAACATGCCATGGCATCCCTGAACATCCAGGAGTTGTACTGGTTGGAATAACATGCCTACGTCTTTCTTCGACAATTATAATCATATCTTAGTGAATTCTTAGGCACGAAGAGAAAATGGTTGCTTCCGAACCAGACGGTACAAGAGGGCATCTATTGGCGCCATAATTTCATCTTGCACGGAATCCAAAACTCCATGCTGACCTGCAAGTCTCCTCTAGTGAAACTTCGGAACAGCTCATCGGCGAATTTTTCTACCTACAGTTTCCAATCTGGTATTGGCCGCAAGTCCATATCATTTAGATAAATTTCGAAGTGGTGGGGCTTCCGCATCATTATTTAACTAGTAAAGATAAAACTAGTTCTATATATGAAAAACGGTCTGTTTGTTCGCAGTTGATGGTATATCCTTGTTCCCCGACTCACAAACTTGTTCCAAGTTGATGCATTCGTTACTACTGAATTAAATCCATCTTCTAGTAGAACACTGATTCATTTCATCTCATTTTGTCTTATACACTCTGTGCGGCCCTGTTAGTTCCAAATTCCTTTCACAAACCAGTTACCCCGTATACCAGGCCTGAGGTCCTCCATTTTCAGTGTTACTCTGAATCCAATTTCGGAAGCATATTTATGCATAGATATGGTTTGTTGAATCTTTCCAACTGGACTTCTAGCCCATTTAGATCAGGCAATGCTCTTCAAGTTTCTCAAATCTAGTATTCATTGATAACTTATTCGCCGTTACACCCTTGACTAAATGGTGGAAGGGCGAATAATTTACCAACACATACGAGAATTGAAAAATTAGAACTCAGAGATATTCTGTCGATGTAAACAACATCGAACGTAGCGATTCGTACGACATTCACACGAGAGACGACGAAGATTTAAAGATGATGATGATGATGATGACAATAAAGAAAGATGATAATGATTATGACAATAAAAAACGACGATGATGACGATAAGAAATATATAAATATGATGATGATGATGATGACAATAAAGAAAGATGATACTGACGACAATAAATAAAGAAAGATGATAATGATGATGACAATAAACAAAGATGATGACGATGGAAGAAAGATGATGACTATGATGACAATACCTTAGCTTGATGGGGATGAAATAATTATGATAGGGATGGTAAAACGAATACTATGATGGTTAGAGTGTGGTAAAGATGCGAAGTAATAAGGGTAAATGACAAGAAGGATTATCAAGGAAGGTGAGAAAGACACAGACCTCGTCACATGAGGAATGGAGCATAAAATCCACGTTTTCCCCAACTGGAACGAACGATAAGAAGAAAAGAGAAGAAGAAGGTGATAATACCAGGGATTAACGCCCGCGTAAAAGCAAACTAGGGTAAAAACAAAAGCAAAGCAAAAACGGGGAAACCAGAGAAAACTGCTTACAAGGACAAGAGTTTAATGCGACAAGTAATACAAAACTATTTAATTACCCTCATGTAGGTTACAGAAAGAGGTAAAAGGTGTGCAAAAACCCCATGAACTGTGCTGTATGGTCGAAGAACTCTCATTCCCGCCAAGCGAACACCCGCATGGTACCATACATTGTGACAACTGTATCGGCAAAAACGTGTACTTTGACACGTGCGTGTTATTGCAATAATTAGACTAAATTATTCGAATTATAATACTCACCAATTAGCACACACTAATTGCAGTATTCTAACACACGTGTCTCAGAATCAACCTCAATTCGGTATACATACCGAAGTTGAGAAAGGATGAAGAGAATAATAAATAAACACGGACATTATTAAGCAAACTGGACAACAAACCAAAACTGCGCGACGACATCATCTAAATATCGACTAGGAAACGGGAGGAGAGATCCAACCAAAAGAATCACGGGATGACCAGCAATCAGTGCTCATATGAAAAGGGGTCCCCACGCTGTAGATGCGCACTCGACCCCTACCAACTACCAGACCAGAGTCGGTGAGTCTATCTCGCGTACTCTCAGATACAGAAACCTGCGAAGTGACTTAATTCTTCACAGGGTACTGTATCACTAACCGCACTTTCCACGACTTCCAAGAACGACTCAAGAAATCAAACTTTATAAAGAACCACCAGGCCCATGACATCGAAGACCCATAGCAGACTACCGAACCCTGACCATGTAATGAACTCGCGTCCATTGTGTGAAGTAGCCTCCGCTAAGATGGTTGCATTCGACATCTTCCGAAGCTTAAGGCGGTGTCTTAATATAGGTACTGTCTGTATAAACGATTCAACTGCACGTTTGCGGTGATTTACCCACTAAATAAGTGCGTAAACGCCTTCCTTTTCACCCATCTCCTTCCCAAATCTCACTTCTCACCAAAAGTGACATAATGTGGAGAAACAGGGCAATTATAAATTCTTTTAAACTTCAGTGTTCACATCAACTACTCGGAGCCTATACAGATTCCATATCCCGCCTCATACATCAAGCCTGGTGTAATTTAAAGTTATTTCCGGTCGATCGGCTCTTCGCACAGATCCAGTACTCCCTCGTGAACTTACATCCAGAATCTAGCGTGTTTGCTGTATTTGGTCTCCCACTCAACCATTTCAAACAGAGTAGGCTTCTACATCATTCTTCTATAGGTACCATTTACGAAGTTAAAAGGAGGCTTCTATGATATTTTTTGGTCCAACTCGCTGTTTGAACGGATACGTAGTAAGGGCACAGTCGCTTTAATTGTGGCACCGGCGGGAAATAATTCCATAAAAAGAACATACTCCGGCTCGATACTCCCACCATCGATTTCCTTTTCCTTTCGTATTATGCTCACCTTGACGAGAATTTTTCTTAAGAGCTTTGCTGTTGTCAAATAGGTTTGCGGCGGCCATTTTGGTCGTAAATGATGATCTTGTTGTTTTTTATTACCTTAACTGCGTTGATTTGCTTCCTTTAGCCGTGCAAAGTGCCCACCGACAGACACTTTTTGTACTCTCATTAAGGAAAATAAATACGCCTGTTGGTTTCTCATCACACAATATAACGGCAATCCTCGACATCATTTTGTACACTTGTAGTTAATTCCCATTTTTCTATCCGTACAGAACGCGTATAGCGGTGACAAATCACTTCATACACACGTGGCACATTTACCGGCTTACACCACCGTACTACTATGTAGTAAACATCGGGTATGCTTGATTGCCTGGTCAACCCCCGGGGTGTAGTAGTGACCAATTTTGACTAGGAGAGTATCTATTTAAATGAAACAACCAACAGTTTCTGCCCGTGGAGTTTGAAATAAAATTGATTTAAATGTTCGGAGTTATGACGAATACTCGGTCCATGCAATGTAATGATTTTGGCTGAAACCTGCGTCTTTCTCTTAAGAAGTGACTCTTTTATCAGGAACGGGAATTATGTGCAAACATGTTTCATCTCCTTCGTACAATACCTGAGGGTCTATGCAGTACCTAAAGTAATAGTTTTGAAATGCGATTCAGCCAACGGCAGAAAAACGAAACCGAAGAGGTTAGAAGAAAAATAAACATCATGTCCAGAATTAAAATAGTACATTTCTCTCAAAGGTAGAACCTCTTTCAAGCCAACCTTTTTCGAAGGAATCAGAAAAATATCTTTTACGCCTTCTACACATTCGTTTGCGGCAATTATGGCCGACCACCGCCAACCTGCCGTACACTCGAATGATCTATCATATGGAATTTCTTCTGTTACCATTGCAGCAGCTACTGCACTAACTGTCGGCATCATATCGACGAAAGTATCGCCTTGCAAATTTACAACTAAACAAGAAGAGCAACTTATTGCGGCGTGGAGTAACTGCGTGCGACAATACTACTGTGAAATTATAAAAATTGCGGTTTCAAGAATATCTAAGGAGGTCAACGCACCGGTAGATAAACCCCCATCTTCACTGAAAATCAAGTCACAAATAAGTTGGCGTACATGTAGTACCGCTGTAAGGACGTCAGAAATGAATGCACCGCAAATGGATATGAGTGCGTTATATGGGCAAAGATATCTTGAGGGCCACCGTGGAGCGCAAAAACGTAGGAGCGGTGTTCCCTCTTTTTTCGGTACGTGAAGTGCTGAGTCATCGAACCAACATTGATCCGAATTATGTTATATATGCTGGTGGATTGGGTGAAAAACGGTCATAAGTTTCAGTCAGTCTGGTGGTAGAAGTAGCAGTCACAGTGGGGATGTTTCAGTAAATGGATTCGATGGATCAGATACCGAGGAGAACTTTTATGTACAAGAGCTTCTCCTAAGAAATCAAAAGTATCTTGCAAAATGTCTGTAACTGACTCTATTTTATTAACTATAGAGAAACAGAGCGCAGCAGATGAACGTCATCATGCATCAACGATGCATTTTATTCGTGGAGAGCTGCACGTGAGTGAAGCTGAATTAGAAATGAAAAATAAATCAGCTACATCTGAAGATAGGAAAATGAGAGCGTAAGGGATGCGCAAACTTGCTGAGATTTATGTCGCTTTCGGCTACAAAGGAAAGGTAAATCATATTATTGCAGATGCGATTAGTATTGGCAAGGAAATTTAAGTGGAAAATTGTTGTGTCAGGTACATTGGAGAATCTAAAACTGCAAAACAGATTATCATTATTGAAAACATGACTCTCTTTAATCAGGTAAATTGATCCAAACACAACATTTTATCTTCCTCGCACTTTTTCGTACCCAGTTATTCCTCTTCCGAAATAATCGCCCCATATTCGTTTGTACATACACCTTCCGTATCCAATATCACGTCATTCCAAACATCACCATTTGAATTCATCATATTATGTAGTTTATAGCATGGTAAAATGTGATTGCACACCTTCTGCAAATTTTTCTCGCTGCCCAGCAAAATGCGCAACCCTGTGAGTGACTTCCACCAACCTTTCGAAATATCAAGTATATGTTCAACTATATACATAATGCAGCTAACCGTCCATTCAACTCTTCATTATCTGATACAAGAGACTGAGGCTTTTTGTACGGTGGTATCAGTCTCGTGGACTGCGCAAAAGCAGAATCTTCAAGTCCATACTGTATTCCATTACATTTTACATGGTCCAAAGAGCTATGTATGTAAAGAGCATTTCTTAGCACTCCAGCATCGTGCACGGAACCAGTAATGCATCCAAAATGTTAATAATGCGCTTCTGAAGGTCATTCGTTTCTATTAAATTCATAAAGTACTGGCTCTTACGATAATATAATTCCTCACAATCAAAGCATGGTTTGAAAGATTACGGAACCTTAATTCCATCTACAGTGTAGAAACAGTCTTTAAAATCAAATATCTCGCCAATGTTTCTCAGTTCTACTCTCAACGCTGCATTTGGCTACTCAATAAATTCAAAAGTTTGATCCTTTAATTCTGTAAAACTGATTGTATGCATTATTTACCATCCCTGTGCTCTATTCAAACTTAGTCACGGTTGTCTCGAATCTTGATCCATTACCATCCATTCCAAAGCGCATTAAATAAATTTATAGTTGTATGCAGATGGAAATGTGTGCACAATTCGATCTGTCTTCGAAGTAAATGGACTGTTGGATTTGTGATAGAATGACTAAAAAATCCTTTCGTGTGACTCGAGTGTGAAACTTGAACCGATTCTCAATTAAAGGAGGGAGGATGCGGTCGTTGAACCAATGCTAAACGGAGAGCGGTTAAGATCGCGGGTTGAGATATCGCCTTGAGAAAATGATCGCAATTGCAGATAAGAGAGTTCGGGTGCGGCGCTTACGTACATCAGCTACTTTGGTCAAAGGCTGTGCATGACGCTTGCGTCCTCGAGCTATCATTTCTTGCTTAGTTAGCCACCGGGCTTTGTGTGTCTCCTGCTGAAGGATTAGCAACGGGAGAACCTCTTTCATGCAGAGTTCAAGCATATTACCAATATATAAGTTTATTGCTACCGTTAATTGCAGGAGTGCACGGGAATGCACTGCTGCCGTGGGAGCTAAGATAGGGCTTTTGCAGCTAGGGTGAGTCTAAGCCGGTTTTCAGATATAAATTCTTACAGTGCGCTTTTTTTCTTTTTTTATTATCGTTCAGATCATCCTTTGGACTGTGGTGACGAGTTCAGATAATAAATTTTATCGTCCAATCAAATCGCGCCATTAGCTCAGTTCATTCATTTAAGATATGGTTTGAGAACACCTACTGTAGACTTGTACCCATGGGGAAGTGGATTATGTATTATGTAACTAAGAGCGGTACACCCACTAATGGGAATCCAAAATTATTGGAAGTTACATTATTTTTGGTCGTTTGGACCGTTGAAAAATTAATATGAATAATTGGTTTGGATTACATTTGTACTTACTGACACTATTTGTCGTTCCATGGCGGCACTATGGTCATTGAATTATTCCTTGTTTCACATCCACACTCCAATTATGGAAGGGGGTCTAGTGATGGTGCAGCAGAGCGACGGGATAGCAATGCAATGGCACAAGTCTTATCATTTCAATACAGAATCAGACTCTACATTGAGCAGAACACGTATAACCTACTTTTAAATATAAAATGGTGTATTATAATTTAGTAAAGTATATGATAGTATATTTTATTAGAAGAATAAGTTTTAGTATAATATACGGACTAATAACAGGCCCTTTTAAATATGGGTTCATAACCTATAAATCGGATGCTGTATGAATACTTTGGAAACACAGCTCAAATAAATAAGGGGATAAGATATATCCTGTTACCATAAACAGGTTCTTGGAGGAGAGTTCGGCAGTTTTTTCTAAAAGAACCATAACCCGGGAATCTAAAAAACGATTTTTGAACTAAACCATCCTATGAACCCGATTTCGGAGAGATATATATAAATTCTGGGATCCTGCTAATTACAAGGACTATCATGATCTATTATAGGTTCTGTTTCTTTCAAATTAATTTCAAATTTGCATTTTCAAATTTGCATTTTCAAATTTGCATTATTTGTAATTCAACAATTCAAGTTATGTAATTGTCATTTACAACAAAGCATGTGTGATAATCTGATTATTTCGACTCGTAATTGCCATGTGACTAATATTAGTTGTAACTAAGGGGTAGCGATGGCCATAGCAACCCGTAAAGAAAGGCTGTGTCAGGCTATATTGTTTCTCTAATGGTTAATCAGGGTACATTAGCAAGGAACATCCCCGTTGTCTAATGCTTACATGTATTGCGCAACGTGGATTGTGGCATCACAAACGCAGATCGGTATGCGCACGATAATCATTCCTCCTACGATTATGTTGTTCCGTAATCGGTCTGTTAAGGGCAATCCAACGTGGTAGGATGGTGCATTCGGAGGTGTAAGCAGAGCGGGCGGGCGAATGCAATTTAGTACAGAGCTGATTCGCAGTCCCTTTAAACCGTTTCGTTGTCTCTTTCATTGTTCCTTCCTGTTTTTGGGTTACGATGTTTAGCTTACAGAGTTGTTTCAAATTTGTTTGAATTTTCGAATAAAATTGTTTTGAATAGCATTATCTCATTACAAACGTGTGTGGAGCGGAATACATGTCTATTTTCGAAACAAATATTAGGGGCACGGTTCACAACGATTCCACGTCCGGATTTGATGATTCGAATGAAACAAACCCTTTTTTAAAATTGTTTCTTTTTTTAAAAAAACATATTAAAAAAATAATAAACTTTTTTTTTAAAAAAAAAGTTTAATATTGTTGTTAAAATTCGCGAAGAAAAATCGCATGTGTGATCCACATCTTTCGGTGGATTTCGGTGGATTTGTAGATCCCTGACAATTCATTTCCCTGATCCTCTCTTCTTTCGCTTCCTTTCCCAACTCCCACTCCCATCACACTCCCATCACACCGCACCCGATTCCATTTCCTCCCCCATTATTCTCGTCAACGTTTCGCCATTCTTTCGTTGGCTGTTCATGCAACCCGCAGTACTAATGAAGTTATCGTCCGAGAAATACAACCGTGTTCGGATACAGGATCTCTTAAATGAGACACCTGCAAGAGGTAGATCTTCTTCGCCGAAAAGTTCAAGTCCCCCCAAATCTGATATTTTTCAAATTGAATGCAACGAACCTGGATGTTCCAGAAAGTTCGCAACCTTCGAATCAGTCCTAGCACATAGGAGAAGAGTACACACGCAACCCACATCGTTCAAATGTAGTTATTGTCACTCAAGCTTTTCTTCGTCTCCAAACCTTAATAAGCATGTACGTTTTCAGTTGTGCATATTTTCAATATTTCTCTTCCTTGTGCAGCTTTAGTACTGACTTCTTTTTTTATTATTCGCTGACACGTTTTAGATTCGGAGCGTACATAGAAAAGAAAAACCTTTCAAATGTCAAATATGTGATGCTGCTTTCGGGTTCAGGGATGGGCTCCAACGTCATATTCGTATGGTACACCAACAAATGCGCCCGTTCGAATGTCTGTTCTGTTCATTGAAATTTAAAACGAAGGCACATGCTACCAAGCATTCACTTTCCCTACATCCAGAGGCGCATGTACTTCCAAATGTGATCCTGCACTCATCGCCGCCGCCGCCGCCGCCGCCGCCACCACCACCTCTACCTGTACACCCTTCTTAAATAATCGACAATCGAAGTGCAATTAAATTCTAAACGACCGAATGATATTTTTAACTATGGTGTAAAAAGGTTGGACGCCTTTTCCTTTCTTTTCACTTGCATCAGCTTTAACAATACCCTCACTTTTAGACCGATAATTCTTGTAACCCCAACTTCGGGCACGTGTTTTCATAGCGTTCGTGCAAAATGAAGAGCGTGTTGTGGAAACGCAATTTATGCATTTTGTTAACTGTTAAAATAAAATAAAACTACAATGTTTGATATGCCATCATCGACTCGAGACATCTTTTT
The DNA here is from genome assembly GCA_032358235.1 of Odonthalia washingtoniensis. Taxonomy (NCBI): domain Eukaryota; phylum Rhodophyta; class Florideophyceae; order Ceramiales; family Rhodomelaceae; genus Odonthalia; species Odonthalia washingtoniensis. The sequence goes on from JAULBU010099751.1 coordinate 23,573, forward strand.
CGACATTTCAACAAATTCAAAACATTGGAATGGGACATTGTTTCATTTCCCTTCTCAGCTTGTTTGAAAACAACCAAAATCATCAGCGAACAAAAGTGTGGACCACAACCGTCAAACAAACTTTTGAAATGCCCATTTTATATTATAATATAAATATAATTTAATAATTATCGGCTATACCCCCATGTGACGTGTTTCCGGGAGCTGGGGCGGCCTGAATTGCCTATAATGCATACAGTGCATATATTGATATATTATACATTTCGCCATTTCCCATTATTATTCTCTCCTCGAAAATGTATTTCCGTCGTGTCATGACTATACTCTGCCCAAACCCGCAAAACCACAATTTTCTATTAATAGTAAAGCTGCATTGTGGTTGTTAACAGTAAGTACTTTACCATTTCTACTCCATTGTAACGTCGTCCATCATCCTGCAAGCATATAGCATAATATGCTATATGGTGCACAATCATTTTTGAGTGGGGAGCCATAATATGGCCCCGCACTCAAAAATGATTGTGCACCTCACTAGTGCTTGTTGTAATACATGCTGAAGCAATAATATTGTTTTAGCACGTATACCGGATTATGTTGATGCTAGCCAACCACCATGGGCAATACCCGAATCCACAATTTGCTCTTCCCAACAATATATGCACACCACATAATTGCCCACAAAATAGTTTCCACATACACAGTACGGGACCAGAATATTACCAAGCCCTACTCAACCTTTACTGCGAATGCGTCACGTAAACCCGACAGCACCATGTCGTCATCACATGACAATCTTACTCTTACTTGTGTTTAATCTCACTTGTACAGCCATAGTGTACTTACATTAAATGTGACGAACTTTGTCAACAGTGCAATGAACTGTCACTATTGCTGAGCAATGTCGGGCCCGAATAATAATATTATTGCAATAACGGGCCATCACTGCAATATACTGCAATAACGATATTAGTGGTACCAACCCTCAATTCACAACCCTTTTATATCGTTCTTATTCGTTGCTTTTTCGCCGAATGGGCGAGTGGCTCTCGTATGTCGTAAAATCAGGCCATACAATTTGAATCTGTGGTTTGAGACCAAAAGCATCAACCAATAACCTCATGTTCATGGAGGCTTCTAAAAAAGCTGGACAGCAGGCAATAGCTAAAAGAACAGCACCGGATAGAATAGGTGCATACATTACCAGAAAATGCCTGAACTTTGGTTATCTAACCATTTTTGTCATTTTTGTGTAGACTGTTGAGGGATTTGAACGTTACCTGGCAACTTCGAAGATGATTGAAGATGTTCAAATTAACAATTTTGTAGGAAACTTTGGTAGTTCTACTAACGGAAAAATCGTCATCATGATCTTCCTCCTTCTGTAGGTATGGGCCAGTTCCAATTGTATGCTGAAGAGTCTGTACCCACTCTATTTTATGTGTTCTATTGTCCGAGACTCAATAAATCGGAAAAGATATAGCCATTACGATACTGTAGATGTACTGTAGCTATGACTAGGTATCCGTGAAGCACTTCTAGCCCTACAGTAGTCCGAAATCCTTCAGGCAGGTGATTGTATGCCGAATTATCTACGTGTAATTTACACAAAATTTTTAAATTACTGTAATTTTCAAATTCAGTACTAAATTTCAAGTACGGTACAGTACTAGTAATTTATTTGTACTTATGTGCTCGGATGACTTGTTAACATTGTTTTGGCTCAACGTCCAGACGACTAAACGAAATAAATACTTTAATAACTGTATTAATATGGTGGCATAGTTCATGGTTGGCACGAAAGCGGAAGGCCCCGTGGCGTAATGGATAACGCGTCGAACTTCTAATTCGAAGACTGTGGGTTCGAGTCCCACCGGGGTCGACCTAGGCAGTCGACGAGGTCAACCTGTAGTTCCAGTTTTAATTTTTCTTTTTTTCATGTACGATCTGCAATAGTGCACAGTTCTTGTTATGTGTTTGTGTTCTACTTGTTCATCTTTTAGACTTGACTCTAATTGCATAACAGAGGACAATTGAACAGATTGAGTGGCAAAGTCGATGATCATAATACAGAATTCTAACATAATGTTTTAGTTGTTCTTCACATTGCGTGGTAGAGTTCTGTTCCTGTTAATCATCATTGTCCTCATCCTCCGTTCTTTACCATTGTCCTTCCTCTTAGTTCAGTTCTACATCTATGCGCCTCGTACTTCACTCAACCATTGTACTCAGCAACAACACACCGATGAGAGCTACGACAGTTTCAAACCGGAATCATCGCCTTGACACACATGGTCAACGTGGATGTCTTGATTTTGACAATAAATTATCTTTCCGAAATGCTGCAAATATAATTTCTTAATTTAACCGACGGTCCAATAACACGTTGTGTTGGTTTTCACGCTCCACGGACTGGGAGACGGTGGTTGAGTACCACGTATTTCTACAGTTTGCATATGCAACAAATGGAAATAAAAAATAGACATATCCCTACCGTCTAACTGACATGACCATTGTTGACAGATTAACAATGGGCGATAAGGGGGGTGAAGAAAAGAAATCATGAAAATGAATCTGACATCTGCCGAACTTTATTAAAGCAAAGAGAATTGGAAATTCCTGCTGTGTGGTCAACAAGGTTACATGTTTATGAACACTACTTTAATTGTGTTCATGTTGACATCCAAATACGCCAAGGCTATGTTCTGAACAAAAGCATGACCTTGCAAAAAAGTCAAAATTTAATTTAATAAAATTATACCATGTTTTCGGCTTCATTTTAATGAATCATTAAAATTCTTCTTCTCTTTGTTTTATAGGAGCTCGTTTCGTTGATCCTGGAGGAGATACATATTCGGTCTCAGTTCCATCGTCATATTTTGCGTGACGCTGGGTGATATGCTCTGTACAACAGCTTCATTGTTGTCCTTCGACTTCAGATTCTGTGCTTCTGATGTATTTTAATGTTCTAGAACGTCGTTAAATAAAATGTGGTGGACAGTTTTCTGTAGAATGACAGGGAGGCACAAGTGGTACCAACATGTTTGGGTGTGACAGGAGGTGAATCAGGCGTGCAGGC
>JAULBU010099861.1:0-26643 GCA_032358235.1 Odonthalia washingtoniensis
GATGATGATGATGATGATGATGATGATGATGATGATGATGATGATGATGATGATGATGATGATGACGGTGATGATGAAGGTGACGGTGATGACGGTGATGATTCTTCAAAGCATGAAAAATCTTCCAGTGCAGAGAGATAACCCTTAATTTATGTCATATCTCCCGGTACATATGGATGTGATCCCAGAATTCGGAGAGTCACTCACGTGTCGGTGAAGTAGACTGCAATTCACTTCTGGTGTACGGGTATGGATAACATGGAGTTATAAAATAGGACAGACTATACAAATGTCGGAAAAATTGCTAGCAACGACCAAGGCTGGACCAATTTCATGAACAACATACCACGAATTCCTCACATTGAGGATATTTACAGAAATATTAATTCAAGAATGGTTACGAGGGGAGAAGACCTATGCTCTGCCCGGAGAAGAAAAATGTGTCGTGAATGATGGACTTGGTTTCAAAATTCTCTCAGGCTGACGATACGGTTATCGATTTATGTTCGGGAACATTACCTGTTGCTAGAGCTTGTTTGTTACTGCCATAACACCGCCGTTTCATTGGCTGTGAAAATAATGCATCTTGCGTGACTCAGTCAATTCCGTAATTGGTGGAGGTTTACGCACGTCAGCTACTGAATCTGGAATCGGATTTGACAGCTGATGTCACAGTTAGAACAGCAGCAGAGAGATTTTTTACGGCAATCTATGCATTTAAGGCAAGGAAGAGGGTTGATATGTGGAAGACATCAAGTGGCCTTTTGCCTGTTTAAACAATCCAGACTACATTCTGCACTACTTTGGAACAATCTACAACTACTATACAATTTTTAACAAGTGCAAGAATGTACCAATATCCCAATGGGATAGAAAGTACGTTTCCATGTTTCACACCTTGGATACGAGGTGCTTGCTTGGATGCGAGGCTGGTTCTCTGTGTGTTTCGGTACGAAAATCAAGAATTATACACCGCCGAAGCTGATCTCGGTGTTTTCAGTGAGAGGATTTTCGGACCTATTGAACCCATCTGTTTCTACTGCGGAGCTCTGGTGTACACAGATTTAGGTAAACAAGATCAGCTCGCAAGAACATATGGTGAGGGCCGCCTGGAGGTAATTGTTGAAGACTTTGGAAAATGGGCTGTGGAGATTGATGTAAAAGCTACAGATGAGAAAGGTGACTGGCATTCTGTTTGAGTTGTACCACCAAAGTTCTGTGCAATGCGATACATTAACGACAGTCGTTATATACCGGGTGATTTGGACATGCAAAAGCTAAAAAGGGGAGATAAAACCAAGAACATCAAATGTGTCATGGAAGTTGTTTTCAAATCCCAAAACAGCAACATCTTATTCCAACTATAGGATGTTGGGCATTTTGCCTTCAAGGAACATAGCTGTTGGTGAAGAACTCTACTTGGACTATAGTCGTGAGTGTTTTTAACAATACGTGAAACACCAATTGTACGAGCCAAGGTGGATTGGACGTACTTCAAATGTTTATTTCAGTAGCAATACATTATCCCACATCTTTCCAATAAATGTTTCTATAAAATCAGATTTTTCACTTTTTCCATTTCACATTAGTGAGATTTTTTCATCATTTTACTTCGTTCTTATTCATGTAATGTCTTACTAAAAACTACTGCAGTACACACAAGTTTTGTTTATTACAAATTTTATTGAAATTTTACGTTTTACAGTATGTCACATAAATAATATTTCGTTTATTTTCAAAGCCCACATCCATTCTTCGCATTTTCCTCAAAACGTTTTTTGAAATTAAACCTTTTTTGGCCCATGCCGTCCCCATTTAAGATAATACGCAAATTTTTTGCACAAATTGCACATTACGTAGTCTACTACGGATGTTTCATACCGAAATCCTCGTTTGGGCCCCATAAACCCAGTTCACACATATAATAAATTCGGAACTCCACCTCTTGGAAGCCAACATACTTTTCCAAAGACACTAACGTAGTTGTAGTATTGATATTATTGTGGTATGATGACGATGATAACATTAAACCATGTTTACTACCCATACCCTTCATATCCGGTCGATTTCCTCCTCCAGAATGTCCATCCTGTCCATCGAGTCCGCTATTATTATTCCCGTCACGGCCAACAATATGTGTAACTTGATCTCCTCCATCACCACCAGCGACTCCCCGATTGTTCATCCTCAGTACGCAAGAAGTCTATAGAGCCAATAACAATTGCCGCACATTTTGTAGTAGCATGCGTCCTCACTCTCCTCCTAGACCTCCTATTCCCCTAGCAACAAGGTTTCCATTTTCTGTGCCAATATCTATATCATTTCCAGTATTGTTGTTGTTTCCTCTTATACCTCCACCACAGTCATTTGACAGCGCATGATTACTACTATTTACACCACTCATTCCAGGCACAGCGACGCTTCTCAGCCCAAGCCCTAGCCCATTACTACAACCTCCAGACGACGTCCCCCGTTCTCACCCATCCCACCGCAGTAAGTCCGTTCCGACCTGTTGTATGCATAACCGGTCTCCTGTTGCCCACCCCACTCAACCATCTCTTTGTGTTGCTGGTAACTACCACCATGTTCCACCATGTCTATGAAATGTGTTTCTCTCAATTTATTGTCTGTGGTCCATGACACTGGCTTTCGTTTCTTGTTATCACCCGTGTGTCATAGCACCCGTAGAAGTAGTGCTTGCCTTATTTTCATGTCCGCCACTAGTTAGCAGTGGTGTACTCTCACTACTGCTATTGTTGTTTTCTGTGGGGGCACTTCGAATACCACGGACTGCACTAATTTGTAGCATGGGTAAACCAACTGTTCCCGCGCATCTTGGCCGGACAGCCATGCTACTCAACTCAGAGGGAGCGGTATCGTCAACGCCACTTCTAGTTTCAACTTTCGTGCTCATTTGCTACTCTGCATAGTTGTTTTTCGTTCCTGTCTCTTCAAAAGATGATGTTGACTTTGATGTGTTCGATTCGTCTCCCGTTGGCTCGGGCTTCTTCGTTGGAGATGAACACTGTTGCTTATCGGGCACGTTTTAGCCATCATTCACCTTCTCAACTTTTGTCATTTCGGTTCAGACTTATCTTCAGGCGATGGAGTTGTCGAAGGCAGTTTCTTCGGAGGAAAAAGTAAAAAGTCACACACCCAATAATGATTAGAATCCCATAAGTTAGATTCCTGTTTATGAGTACAGTTGCTGAACAAAATGTGATGCGAAGAATGGAAGATGAATAATACGTACTTTGAAGGAGAAGCATCTATTGGAATTGAGGCTTTGCCTTCTGTGTCCGCACTTGAATCGATCTGTTGAAACTCAGTACTTTCTTTTTCTATTTCCATAGAACTTGGTTCCAGCTCGCTGTCATCAACCTTTTTGCTATTAAGTGCTTCTTCTGAAGCTGCTTTTGTCGCTTGTTTAAGATAGGAATTTTCAGTCGCCTTCTCAGTCGCTTTAGTTTCGAAATCGCAGTAGTTGTGGTAGTTGTTTTCGTGACGTGATCGCTCCATTAAATGAAAGAAAACAGGCCCGTTATCACTCCCCACTGATATAAATATGAATCAAAATCATATTGAACGCTAAAACAAATGAAGAGAAAACTTGGAGCATCTGTTGCATTGTTTCATTACAATTCTTAGTCAGTAATGCCATTCCTTAGGCTCTGAAGAGTATCCCGACACTGCTCCGAAAAGATGTATTTCGCAAGTTGAGCTTAAGATTTTGATCAGAAGTTGATGCAGAAAATGATCTAGCACACACAACAATTCAAAAGTATATTTGCGTCGCACTTCCACTTCTACATCCAACCTCAGCATCAAGTAATAAATAAATGAGCTTTAAGAAAGAAATATTGGTACTAGACAATCAGGTATATCTGTTACCAGTCCTGCATTTGTTTACAGAGTGCGACTTGTAAGCATCATATAACACCTGAAAGCTGAAAAATACATATTTCTCTACATAGTCTCGAATAAATTCCGGATCCACTGATTTCCAGTCGATGTGATTGATTAGCTGCTTTCCTCTGAGTCTCCTTTCATTTTCTTCAGCTTCTGGCATTTCCAACTCATTTTATTTCTGATTATCGTTCTGGGCAGGTTCTAAATCCGTCGATATGCGGCCTGGTCCGCGGCCATTACTTACCCACCAATAAATCAGCTGAAACAAATATTCATGATCCGATGATGAAGTCTTATTTTGCAGTAAATTGTCAAGGGAGTCAGCAGAAAGTTCTAAAACCCATGGTTTGGGACAGGTTCAAAAGGTCCAATACCGTCATTAACAGCCCAATACACACCACCATTAACATGAGGCGTGCGGTCCCTACAGTCAGGAATAATAAGATAAGTTTCCGGATCAGTTAATATCTTGGCCAACAATTTAAGAGGGTTACAGAATTTCAAATTCGTTGGATGACTCTGTAATGCTGTCAATGCGTTACAGGTTATAGGCTGATATGAATCAATCATTTCATTAAGGGTCTCATTGGCGAGATGCTGAAGTAGAGATATGTAGCAGTAATCTGCGGAGACTGCTAGATTGACGATGTTAATGACAAATGCATGAATCCCAGAATACTTACGCTCAGCGCTTATACTTGTGAAGGTTGGCAATACTTTCAATACATTATGAATTAAGGTGTAATCAGCGGTGTACACAAATTGAAAGATATGTCGAAGCAGCTTCGCTCGTGTGGGGACGGAAATGTAAGAAGCATCTGCCTCAGAAAGGCAAGAGAAAAAAAATTTTGAAATAGCTGGAGCGAATTGCAAGAAGCGTTTCATTTGCAGGAAAGTTAATGTTGTCAGAGGAATGGAGAACGACGTCGGCGAGAGAACAATCTGCAGCAAACTCAAGAAGAGACTCACCAATCTCGTTGGCAAGACGTTTCGGGTCAGAGGTGTAATGATAATTTTGAATGAGGCTAGAGAAAGCGGATGATCTAAACCGACGCAGGGATGTGTGACTGCTTGGTTCTAAAGAACTAGTCACCATCTCAAGGTGGAAGTGGAGTTGAGGCGGTTGGTTTTTGCCACGATAAAAACGTGGTTCAATTCAATTGGCTTAAAACACTTATTTGAAAGCTGCAGTTTAGTAAATCAGCATTACAGTAGATAAATCAAAAATATATATTTAAATTTTATAGAAATTTCATGAAATACACTATGCATGAACTTTTCTTAAAAATTCCACAAGGTAATTACATTTCCTTGTTTTACTGTTTCACTTTCATATGGAAGTGAAAGAAAAAGAAAACAGAATTGACGCTGATCGATAATCGATCAGCTTTATTTATTAATATATCAACTATATAACTGCCGAGTAAGTGAAATTCAAGAACAGTTGAAAGAACAATTCGGAGAATTCCCCTTTAAAATAAAGATGCACGACATTGTTCATCATACATCTGCTTGCAGCGCTGAATTTGTCTTTCATTTTAAATATTCAAATGAAACCTAGAAGAAAAAGTTCCAGAATTGTCGTTCAAAAGAGACTAGGTATGGGGAAGAGGGAAGAGAATATGAAATATTAGTTCGAGTTATGAGTGCACAGCAGACTATTTAAGTCAAGTCCCCCCGGGCACTCTCTTTATAGGAAAAAGGTCTCAATTCGGAGCAATGAAACTAAAAAGGTCGGTAAAGTAATGAGTAGTAGTCAGATAGTAATACGTGTACGCGACTATAGTCGACACACTATTTTTTCCGAGACTTAGTGACAAATGTACTATGTCGACAGGTTTACTTGCTCTGTGACTTAGAGACGAAAGAACAGTCCCCTATTTTTGGGTCAAGGAAGTCGCGAGAAGGATATAAACATTGTTAAATAGGAAAGGTACACATAATTTCCTCAAAAATCATGGAAAGTGATGTTGAACTGGTAATTTTTGTTAAAGGATCAACAGGATTATTTTCAGTGCGTATGAATCCAACATTATTGATTTCGTCTTTCTTAAAACCATTCCGCAAGCATTTTACGTCAATCATCAGCCGATTTTCTTCAAAATAACTTGCTTTTGTTATAGCATCGAACAGTGATTTGGAATCAGTAAACATCTGAAGAGGTAAATGAAGATTGTAAATCTTTTCCAAATCTAGACGAAGAGCATATCCATATCAAAGGAAGAAGAGAAAGAAAATATTTCAGCAGCTAAAACACTACGAACTACTCGTTTACATTTCTCACTTGCGTAATGTAGAATATGGCAGTTACCATTTTGTCGCATAGTAAAACTATATAAACAATTTGCGATGTGAGATCGGAGTTGTTTGCAAACGAATAATCACTGAAAATACGAGAATGCAGAGAATTTTCATCCAGCTTTGGAAATTCAATTCGTAATGTAGATGTTTCCTTGAGATTACTAATAACCTTACCAGTTAATTTAACTGAGTCTTGATTAAAAGTAGGTTCTGTTGTTCGGGATAAAGTACTTGTAGAAGAACAAATATCAGGTCTAGTATGGTTGATCTAGGATCTTTTTGCTCGAGCACTACGTAAAGCTGAGAAGTTTGCACCAAATAACATTGGTTTAAGATTAGCTATGTATTTTGATTGCATAATATAAATTGTATTAGTTTAGTGAGGTCAATTCCAGCAAATATCACTTTTCCATGTATACGCCCACGACAATTGAAGTTTTGAAGAATCATATCTGTATGTTTCTCGGACTTTCCCAGCATGTAAGTGGTCATCTACGTAAGATCCAAGAAGTCCATCTAGTTTAACATCACCCGTAATTTTATAATATAGGGGAGTAGTCAGAAATGCAAGGTGTCATTTCGAGGTCAATGTTTACATTATTTTTCGCCGTACGATCCCAATAGTCATTTGATTCCGTCAAATCATAAAGAGGGTGAATTAATTCCACAAATATATCATTTGAAAAATATAATTCTTTACAAGGCTTGAGATATACTTCCATAATTAAGCGTTCTAATGACTGTATGTATGCTTGCGTTACATCATGACTCCAAATTTTATATTATTTAATGGAAATAGCGAAAGCTATAATTTTAATGGATGGATGTCGATGGTTTGTACCGGAATTAACAATGTATGCTTTATCTGAGTCTTTATGTCCTTATGCGATGAGACTAGCCTTATAACTTGGGTTGTCAGTTTCACAAATCTTAATTGCTAAAACAATTCGACAATTTGGAATGTTTGCATCCTTAGGAACGGATTATTTTGGAACTATTTTCCAGGTATTACATGCGACGAGATTGTCTATTTCTTTCTTTATTGTCGGTGCAAATTCAGGCATGTTTTACGCCACACCCAGGGTTTGGGAATGTCAGTAAGTAGTACTTCTGATGCAATTAACTGTGAACATGTTTCAGTGATGGAAGAAAGAATATCATGAAGTATTTCACAGTACCTATTGGATAAAATTGTTGGCTCACGATAGTATGGACTTAGTTGGTGAATAGAGTGTTGAACTTCGTCTCCATTACAGTTAATAAAGGCTTGTTTATCAACTATTTTTCTAATTTTAAAAGGTCCAGTCCATATGATGCGTTCGTTTTCACGGTAAACAAGAATTTCGTCCCCAGGTTTGTAACTACGATTCGATGAATTAGTAATTTTAGATGTAAGAGCTCGTTATATACGTTTTTCATATATTACAGTTTCCATTTCCTTTATTGCTGTAGATAAATCGTTCATCCGATCAATCTGATTTGGATGTTTTATGTTTACAGCTGGGAAACGAGGTAATACTCCTCAAACAAGAAGTTATTGTACTAATTCGTTTGAATTCCCCGTATTGTTCATAGCTTTGTTAGCGAGAAATAGTGCTATCGCTAGATAGCATTTTGGATGATCCATTCACAGTTTATTTTAACTTACGAAAAATACCATGGTCCACCACGTCGCATTTCAAATGCGACGTAGTGAACCATGGTATTTTTCGCAGGCAGCAATAGATTTATGACTCTCAACACCACTAAGTTCAAGTTGCATACCAGTCATTTTAGTATAATCTAAAAATTCTTTAGATGTGAATGCAGATCCTTGCTTAGCTTTGAATTTGTCGGGATTTCCAGTATATATTGATATCCAGCGCAGAATAAATGTACGACAAATGTTTTCAGCAGATCAATTGTCTAAGAATTGAGCAGCACTGAAACTGGTCAGGTTTATTGTTGTTGACTTTCTTTGATTATTGAGATGAACTTGGGCGTCCATACATAGGCTTTCCAGAGGCAAATAGAGTCGTAATAAGTTTTGTAGGTTCTAGGTTGGAAGGAAATGAAGGTTTCGTACTTTCTGTGTTATTGGCGGAGTTTTTGTCATTTATATTTGCTAAACTTTCCTCTTCTTGAGCTTGAATAGCGCCATGAATTGTTGCAGTTAATTTCGAGTAAGTAATATCAGAATTAGTAGGTAGTAGTGAACAGCATTTCATGAGCCCATTCCTTACCAGCAACTGCACGACGAAGGTAATCAACCTTTGTGAAATCATTACGATATGGTTTAGGTGTACGATGTGCATTATTTAGAATGAATCAATGGACCATATTGAACGGTTTGGTGAGTATAGTATTATCACTAATGAATCGCGTGACACGAGTATTTTTCAAAGTTCGATAATACATAAACTGTTTTGATGGAGGATTGAATTCTTCTTCAAGCATGGCAATAGCTCCATTGAGTGATTTTCAATGTTCCAAATTTTTGTGGTAGAATAATAGAGCGTCTTATTTTAGAAGAAGATGGCGATATTGTACAGCAACATTATCTGGAATTTTGAAGTCTCTAAGCGCATATCTATATTGAGTTGGGAAATCGATCAAATTTTCGGTACCTGTGAACTTTTTTGTGGCGCCAGAATATCTTTGAAAAAGCATCTTAATGCCGTTCACTGTGTGATAAACATAATGAAAATCTATAAATTTTATTAGATTAAACCAATTTTTGCATTTAATTTCGCTGCACCAATCAAGTTATGTAGTGTAATGAACAGAACTGTAGAACTGTTTCATTATTTTTATTAAATAAGACCAATAAAATATAATATGAAGTTGGTTGTGCAATAATATAATACATGTGTCAATTCTGACCTTTACGGACAGATATTTTTATTGACACATTGGTTTTTTCGGGACATATTATATCTGGATTTTTAATTGTACCAGACATGTTTCTCAATCATTATATTTATTGGACGCAAGGAATGATTTAGTCTTTTTAACACTAGTCAGTTTCAACAGTTTCCTTTTATGAAAATGTACATAGAAAAAGTAAATCTATTGAACAATGATGACTGAATTTGATAAAATGTAGTTGGATATATTCTATTCATTCAATGATAATATAATTGAAACAATTTCTTGTAAGCATAAATTAATGGCAATGATTTGCATTCATTGAAATCATTTTCATTTTCAACGTTCAGGAAAACCCATTTTGATTGAAACAAATATCTATTACGTCACCACATTTATTAAAATGATTACAGACTGCAAATCTTGACTGTGTTGCTTTATTAGATATGTGCCATCAATGGAATTATGTAGTAGGAAGATATTAATACCCAATTAAAAGTTTGGAAATTTCATCATTTTAATTAATCATTGATGAGAGGTTATAGACCTCAAGAAAGGGCAATGAGAGGGTAGATGGGATTCCTTCCGTTCAAGAACTGGATGTGTAATTGTGGGAAGTATTGGTACTAGAAGAAGGGGGGGAAATAAGAACCGAATTGGAATTTAGCTTTCAGAAAATGAACCGAGTTTCGTGGAGAATATTATCAATTGGGAGTGAAAGTCCCTTTTGATATAGATACAGTATGACTAACTGACATTCATTACTCTTTTTTAAAAAGCGTCTGGGGCATGAAGGAGTGTATGTTCCTTTCAAGAGCACGAGACAGACTTTTGCATATCCTTACTCTATATGTTAACACGATTGGAACCCGAACTGTAATCTTCCCTGGTATATCCAATCCAGTATTTACAGCGTCTTGTGAACATCGAAAACTGGACGGACTACGATCTAGTTGCCAGGAAACATAAATACATTTGGATATATCCTTTACAACTGTCGAGCTCATCGGATTTGAAAAGCTTCTCTGAACGTACATTTTGTTTCCATTCCATTTCAAAAGAAATGACACGTCACTTTCATCCCAATTTTGTCTTGTTTGCTTGAAGACAACATGTTTCTTGGCGCCAGGACTTGAATAAAGGAGTGATTATTTGGATCGAAAGTCTCCACACATGAAACTGCAATGAATAAATGAGTCAGCTCAAGTTTTCTGTTTGCACTGTGAGAAACATTTTGCAGCTTATTTTCCTCCCCTTCCAACGATGCTTTACCCTCAGTTTCAATAATGTAATCTTTTGAATTTCCTACTTTTTTGCATTCTGTTTCACAACCATCATCGAAATATTCAGAAATCTCACTGGAAACCTTCATTGCAAAATCGACTAAGCGCATATATGGGATACAATGATCTTCTGACTCTCGGCATAATATATTTTCGAAGTCGTCCTCGTCATTAATATGTAGACAATCACATAAATCGGACAGGGTGATGAATACAATGTGAAATGACTCTGCAGCGAGTGATATGAATTGTGTTGCGTGAAATGATGGAATGTACATAATATTGGAAGCATAATTAGGATCTTTTCGAAAAAGTCTCTGATGGGATTATTTTGCAATGTCGGAGAATGTACGTATTGAGCAATGTGTTGAAGAGCTTACTGAATGCTGCAACATTCCTTCAACTCCACTTTTTAAGACTCTCTGCGGCTTGAAACAAATCTGTAGTTTTTTCAGTAATGACCATCTCAGTTGAGTTATTGTTGCATGCTTTTTATAAATCGATCTATCTTCCAATTCTCGAAGTGATTTGATTTCAGACTCTACACGAAGAAGACGGCTTGATATTTCCTCATAAGTGGATACCGTAACGGTATCTGTGTTATTGTATGGAGATGCTTGAACTGAATCATCTCTGTTCTTGGTCCGTTCCCATCGAAGTGTACTTTTATCATCATTATGGATTTTGGACCGTTTTGCACGTGGTTGGGAGTTGTCAAAGGAGATGTTGGAAACTTGGTCCTCATAATCTAAATCAGTACCTATATTGTTGATTTTTTCATCATCCGTTATTTCGTCCTCAAATCGCCAAAAAAGGTTCTACTCCTCCTATTGTAGAAACCAGCCTTCCTTCATTTTATTTTACCCAGAAATGAACATTAGTGACTTCCTCATCATAATTTTTAAGCTTACTATACCTTAGTGCTCTGACACCCACTTTTGGTGCATCGACAAGTGGAGAACATTCAATCACCACTGAATTCCACGAAAATGTTTTCCACTCAATTTTCCATTGAACCGCTATGTCGTCACCTGGCTCCGGTAGCTGAGTAATTTCGTATTTTTTATCAGAAGTGATACTATTTTGTATGGTCAAATTTCTAATTCGACGGCTCCTCTGATTGATATCGTTTTTGGTGAAAATTTTGTTCATGATTGTGGAAGTGACTGGTTTTCGTGACGATGAGGATGAATAGAAATGGAGAGAAACTAGTATTGAAATAAATCGATGACCGTTGAAATTTCCCATTATTGGATTTGATATAACGAGACCCACTGTATTCAAATAAACGTGTACAAGTGTAACTACAAGATGAGAAAGTAGGAGCACTATGAACATCACCATTATCTAACAAGCGCATAATGCTTTGAATCCGATTGAATTTCCTTCAACTACGTCGTCATCAAAGGTTTGCGATTCTCAACAATGGCATCGTCGGAATCTTCAGATGTTTCCAAATTTAAAGATACCGTCTCATCACTTAACAGTCGTGAACTCATTACCGCTATGGGATCAAGTCACGTGGAACACACCGAATCACTTTTGTTCTTCGGGAACGAAAAAGGACGTGCCCAGAGAACGTTAAAGAGAGTTTACAATATGAGTACCAATGAAGTGCATCTTTTGGTAGTATTGTTGAGAATGTGTCGTAAAATGAGTGCAAGGTTGGAATTACAAATCCGTGCTGAATTTCATAAGTTAACTTTGTCTCATTATTTTAGTCAGTGCTCTGCCAACACTGTGCATACAGCACAAAGATATGAGTTATCCTACGAAGACCTTCTTCATCCGATTGGCCCGTCTTCAAATACTCCACGTCAAATTAATGGTACAGCTCCAGTTGATGATTTTCCATCTCCCCGCCCCAAACAACCAATAATCCGTCTTCAAGTACAACATCACCTCCCAGTAAACATATGCAGGATGCAGAGGAGCCTAGATTTGAAGATAACCATTTGGAAGACTATAATGCATGGATATCACATTTTGGTCACTATAGTCGAGACTATAATGAACTGTTGAATTGTTGGGATAGATTAACGCGTAGTGATGAATTTAAGGAGCGGTCACGAAGGGTGGCACTCCAAAAATTCAACTAGGACCCATATTGGAAAGCGTTGGTTATGGCCAATGGAGGAAAACAAATTGAAAAATGAATAATGGAGTTGGACAAGCACCTGCACAAGAAGGGGAAATTCGTGATTTGAAACGTCAGAAAAGAACAATGTAACGGGAAGGTGGTTGGAAAACCATGACAAAAATCTAGAAAAAGAATGCGAGAAAAAAAGCTCCCTGATAGGCTATCAATATACATTCGTTATACTAATCATAAGACTGTGCAATGATTACTGAAATAAATTAGCCAATTTATTCACATATATCACACCTTATTGTTCTAGTTCTTCGTCTTTCAGACTCATAGTTGAAATGTGTATTGACAGAGGGTAGCGTGGCGTCCAAGTCGTATTCCATTGTGTCGTTCGTCCTACATTGCAACATTAATGAGATGTGCTATTTCTATGTGTACGAATATAAGTGATGCGTTTACAACAGAACTCAGTTGGTGGACGTCGAAAATCGGTTGTTGTTGATGATGACGAACCACGAGATGGTAGTAACGGGGGAGTCAGTGGTAGTTTACATAAATGGCTCTTTAGCGCCAAAGGGCAGCCGTATGACGACATGGATGTCGTGCGTCTTCTCTTTCTTGAAGTTTTGATCGTTGACGTGATGTTGGTCGCAGAAGTCACGTGCTGGTAGTGGTCGTGGTCATCTTTGACGTGATGGCCTTGGTCTAGATCTTCGTTGACGTTTTTGGTATGATTTGTTTCGCAAGATGTAGCATGCACATCTCCTCGAAAGAAGCAGACGAAATGAATATATGAAAATTCAGCCGCAGACCCATGGGTGAAGAAGAAACGGCTTAGAAGGGATAAAGATGGAAATAATGCATTAAAAAACAATTATTATTATTTACCAATACCAATACTACGTACAACATCAATACCAACTTTTCTTCCCGAAATTTTATCGTCACTAGGAGGTGGTGAGAAATGAGTAACTAATGTAAGTGGATCAATCTAAACTTTTTTCTTTTAACAATTCCTACATCACTAGCCGTTCTACAAACCTCATTTCTTTCAATCATTCGTTTATGTTATAATAATACAGCAGCAATTCCACATTTTGAATCATCAAAATCATAAAAATATAACTAGAGCTGCTTTGACATCTTGATGAAGATGGCGAGCAGCAGCAGAAGAAGAAGAAGAATCTACATCCATGAATGGGATAGGCGTTGATGCCGTCGAATTATTATTGCTGTTTTGAATATTTGATTCAACATCCATTGCATCTTCCGTCGCCATTTTTTGAAAACTTGGAACATGTTGATGATTTGATGGAGATTTTACGGGAAAATGAAAAACGCGTATATCAAACTCATCATCAAACACAACATCTAAAACAACTGAAACCCAAGCCCAAGTAATCCCACTTCTTCACAAGAGCAATAATAAGAGCAATAAAGAATCACATGACAGTGCGGTCATTGTACGAACGCAAGGGTTGTTAGAAGAAGAAAAATGCCACTTACAAACAGACCGCCCTGAATGGAAACCATATCGAATAATACCTAGACATTTTGGATGGATAAGAACATTAGCATTTGACCCATCTATGGTTTCAGCCTTCACAAGGAAAGATTGTCTTTATAACTTTAGTCGGAAAAGAAAACTCAAAGTTTCGTCGGGGAATCATGTTGACAGCTTTACGGGCTGTGCAGAAAAATAGACTGTGTATGTTTGACCCTGACGACGTTGCCGAAACCTCTGAAATCTTGGATGATGCTACCACTTCGGTAATGAACAGTACCCTTTCAGCAGGTATGGATACAAATAATTCCAATATTCAGCCCATGAAAAGAAAAGTGGCGCAACCGTTGTGGTTGCATTCTGGATACAATACAACGGACCATTGTGACTTTGAAATCCTGAAGAAGGAGGGTACGGAAGATGATAATTTTGAATAGAACACCTAGTCGAATATTAGGCAAAACCGTGGTTGTATCAGTAGAACATTGCGCAGGCAGGAGATAGAAAAAGAAGCATGTGTGATCCTGTATTGTTCGGTGACAGCGATAATGAAAAAAGGTAAGGATGCAGCTGAATCCTCATTTTTCTATGAAATTGGTTTCTTATTTGCCGGTTGGAAGAAATTTTGTTCTGAGGTAAGTCAAAATGATGTAATCCTTTCATGTGCCAAGTCTGATATTCAGTAGAATCTTTTGAAATCAATGAAGAAACGTCCAAATTGTACTCCTACATCCTTTTTAGACATTCCTGAATTATACAGTATTTCTTTAGAAGAAAGAAGAGTAGAAGGAGAGGACGAATTTGTAAAAAGAAAAACTGCAAAACACTTAGCTACTTTGAAACAGTTTCTTACTAGTTACAATGACATGGTATTAATTGCTGAACACAATGTTGTAGTGGAATTGACGGAAGGAAAAAGGCAATTGGAATTCAGGAAGAAAAAGAAAAGGGAAAAGATTTATGAAACCCGAAGAATTTTTCTAGCGATCAATCTTGTTGAGGTTTCGGGACAATTTTTAGCAACATTCTCCGAACTTAGATTTTATGATTTTCCAGATCATTTATTGTCAACCAATGTTTCCGCCTTCAGGTGAATTTTTTTTAGCTTAACACTTCAGGGAAATTATTAACTTTATATTACAAGATGTGAAAAAGAATGGTACAACATGTAAAGATGTAATTGTATCAAAAGGATCATCTGTAACTATTCCTTCAATACCTGACGACTCTGGTATAAATACGTTTCGACCAACTTCGACTAAACAGAAAGAAATTTTGGGTCCAATGCTTTTAAAAATTACTGAAAAGGAATTTGATAGACAAAACATTACCAACAGGAATGGACATCCTGACTCTGAGGGAGACAGAAAAGTCCCGATCGTTTCACATGTAATTGGGGTTAATGAAGATGATGTAGTTTTAGATTTATAAATATCAATTCATGTCGTTAACACCAAGTTTTTGGAAATGGATTTTAATTTAATGTGTTTCATCTACTACTAAATACTGGCATTTTTAGATCATTAATATAGAAATGATCTGATGCAGGAGTCGGCGATGAATAACTTTTCCTTTTTTCTAAAAGATTTACTTTTTTATCAGAGTCCTGTGCATGTCTCCAAGAAAGTTTTCGCTATTATGTCCTTTTGCAGGCGAATATTCAAAATCGACAAATTTTAATGAATTCGGAGATGAAATCTGAGAAGGAACCCCAGGAATCATTCCAGCTTCATTTTTGAGGCAGTTATGTTGACAAGTCACTTGAATTAAGTTTTGCCTTCGTAACCAATTCCAGCATTTTCGAATAGTTTGTTCGGTATATTTCATGTTCCGATATTGCTTTCCACGATTTTCCGATATCGTTTCCTAACATTCCTCACACATCTTGAACATCCCAATGTTGTTGCTGATTATCCAAGTTGATGTCAATTACAATATGACGTAGATTTGAATCGCAGACAGAATGGTAGATGTGATATGAAAAATATGAGGTATACTCTGAGAAGAATTCTACAGAACATTAAGATCTCGCCTTGAATACGATGTACAATGTAACAAGGAAATCTAAACAGTTCTGATTTTTACTGTAGAATGAGAAGGCGGGTTCGTAAAAAAAGCGTTACCTTCATTGCTGTATCCATGCTGTTTTTCATATCCGCGAGTGATGTTCGTCCCTTCAAAAAATTCAAATTTTTCACCAACATAAATTTCAACCATTCGTAACTCAGGGAATTTAAAAACATCATCAAATTTCAATTGTTATCAATATAAATCAACGTCATCTTCAAGATTCATTGCGACGACTTTATATTTCAAATCGCAAATAATCTTCTCATGGTACCATCAGCCTTATCAACTTCTTAACATTTTTCAACACCGCTTTTCAGTCAACATATTCAAGCCTAAATCAAAACGATGTCGTAAATTTCGATCCATTCCAACACATTGGTCTGAAAATCTTAACTTATTGAACATACCATCATTGTTTCCGAGAGAGGAGCAGAAACAGACTGAACCAATGGTCAATACAACAGTCCCTGTACCACTCTCAAAACCTCAACATGACTTTGTCAACTAGAAAGAGCAACGGAATGAACTGATTGTGAATATAACAGATGTAGAATCAACATCACATGATAAACAGTACGGTCAACATGGTATGAATGATTCAGATGATTTATATCACCTCGTAGATAATATTGATAAATCACGGCCTGACACGGATAACAAAAAATAGTTTCTGAATACAGACTCCGATTAAGATTCATCAGCTTCAATCTATGAACCAACAAAATCATCACATGATCATCCCATAAAAAATGAAATCACTCAAAAACGTCAGTCACTGGACGAAGAAGATGCATCATTACAATTTGGAAATGTTGTGAGTCATATGCTTGTAACGGATAATCCACTGGGAGACATTGAAAATTCAAACTTTTCCGTTTTTGAAAGAGGTAATAATGCAAATGAAGATACAGAATTTGATCCTGAATTAGAGATGAAACAGAATGAAGAGGAAATTAATTCAACTGTGAATACATTAATATCAACACTGTCTACCATTGAAAATATCGGCAAAGCAAAAGAATTATTGAAAATTATGGACAGAAGGGCGGGCAAACGAATTGTGATCACCTCCGTTTCCCTGTACGGCACGGCAAGACATACCCTAGTTGTTTACGACCATATGACCAAAGTTGTAGCTAACTACGATGCTCCACACGCACTTCCAATTAATTCATGTATGAGGCAATATGTATTCCCATATTACATATAAAATCTTTTCGTCCAATCGAAGGTTCAGCCCATTCCACTAAAAGGTTAGAAAATGATTACATCTGGTACGATTCATACAAAACAAGTAAGAGTAATCCTGCCAAGTTCATGGGCGAAATTAGACGTAAGTTCACTCACATATTTTCGAAACATGTTTTGTATTAATGAATGTAATTTTAATCTCACACCACAATTAAATGATTCAATCGGCCTGAGCAACTGCAGAATGCAAAGAAAAGATATAATCACGAAACTGAATACCGAAACTAGATGTTTCCCTTTCAATATATCCAATAGCGGACTACCACAGGAAGAAAACACGGGGGATGAAATTCAGATTTCTTTTAATAGCAATGAACGTTTATAGGATTTTACGTTATCCAAACACGGATGGGATATATATCAATCAGAACAAATTTCCGCACACCAATCAATCAACGGATTGATCTATTCAGTGTTTTCAGTTGACGAAAATGATGAATTAGTATAGAATAAAAGTAGCTTTGAAGCACACGATGACCTCGAGCGTTCAATTGTACAAAATGTACAAGGCGAATTGAGGAGTTATGTAGAAATGGCTTGCAATGGCCGATTGAATACCCATACTATGATGGAAAATAGTGGTAAAGGTGGGCATCTTTTCAAGCGTGGAGCGCGACGCTCAAGACTTCGAAGTAGAAAATTAGATGTTAGTGTACAATGTGGATTTTCAGATTCCGATGATGCTGGAACTAGTACATCTCAATCGGTACTACCTGCGTATACAATGGTCATAATACTACCAATAAACCTCTCGTCGTGGAACAACCTTTACAAACAAACGCAACGCGTTTTTCCCGTCATCATCAACACTTTTTGGAAGTGGTACGAGTACACAAGATGTGACGATATCTCATTCTATCGCCATAATGAACTAACATCAAGAAACTTCCATCTTCACACTTCCTTAAGCATTACGTTTGTTCCTGTATTACGCCGTGTCGTAGATAAAATGAATGGTGATATTACCGTTCGTGGCTCTGGCAGATGTAAGACAACTGGAAAACCTCAAGACGGAACCCCCTATTACATATACAGAATGCTGCTATATTTAGATGACTTTACTGTACGGTCACCAATGTTTCCACGAGGATCCTTCGGTGCTTTTTATATGCTGCCACATGGTTTATCACTATCACAACGTGGTCTCCAATCTTCGATACATACAATTTCTCTAACTTCGGCAAGAGCCTCTGCAAATGAGGTATTAGACATCATAGTTCCAGAAATTGTTGGGGGAATGACATCTGGGTTTACATGTATTGAAGCTAATGGTGTTCAATCAAGAATGTTTTGAGAAGATACTGGATTCGTTGCAGACTACTCGGTGTCTGCTGAAGTTTTAGATGTCAAAAAACATTCCACCAGGGCACCGTGTACATACTGTTCGTTTCTTCATCGTCGAAATCGCAAGACTTCGAACTACGCATACTCAACAAAATATAATTCAGTTCACTCATCTTTCTGTCGTACGTTTTATCGGATGAAAGCTCGGCGATCACTTCCTATACCTAATTCTCATTGGCAATGGATGAGCATGTCTAAAGATGACCTCAGCGATGTTTCAGACAGAGGTAAATGGCCTCTCGTGAAACTAAACCAGTAGATTGTAGAGAATAGACATTTTTTTACTTTAAATGATTATGGTGAGCGAATCATATATGGAAACTTCGACTGTTACTTGAACAATGCAGTCGCGCCGGACCATCTTTTGACTTGACTGGAAAAGGCATTATTGAGAGTTGCTTCGTACAGCTTGATAATGACAATTATCGACGTAGGTTAGAGTTATCACTATGTTCTGCTCTAAAAACGGTCCGGTTAGAAGGGCAATCAGCCCTATTCAACTATTCCAAAAAAACTCTATTCGGTACAAGCATGTCCACAGTAGATTGCCTACTAACTGTTCTACCATCTGTTTTTTCATTATTATTATTTTACAATAGTTCACTTTTTGCTAAACTAATATCATATCTGATTCAATTAGCTTCTCTTCTGTTTTGGTGGCCAACTGTGAACGTTGATGGTCAAAATGCAGTTCAGTTTGTCCATGGAGCGAAAATATGATTGTTCCATAGAAAGTTACACAACTTGGCTGTCAGGTACGTCAAACAGATGGACATTTTATGCCATTCTCATTCCCATTTAAGGAAGTTCGTCGATAAAACCAACGTTCATAGGCTGCTAGACCTTATATCACACAATATTCGACTGTTCAGCCATGCTACGTTTGTCGCCGAACTCGTTTTTGAGTCGGCTCATCAGCCACTAAAGTTTTCACTATCAAAAAATACCAGCAACAGAGCTCACATCTATGCGGTTGATCTCATATTAGCAAAAGACTGGTTCATCAGAATTTCTGAGACCTGGTAACTGTATAAACGTGGGAATGAGGACAAAAAGAATCCATACTGACGTCCCTTCTGCGGCTAATGGGTGGCACGGAATTTTCAATGGTGGATTGGACATTCCCAGAAACCATATCGATAAAGAAGGAAATGGAGACATTAATTCGGAACTCTCTTGAGGGAGTTTGTTTCAAATCAACTTCAGTCATGGTACGGATTGCTGAAACTCAATTTGGAGGATAATGATTTTTGCGGGAAGTGGAAAGGAGTGATAAACAATCAGAGAATTAATTTACAATTAAATAGGGATGAACGTGATATTAATGATACAATACAGAAACAGTTACTTCAACAAATATCTTATTATAAAGGTCTACATCATTCAGATGTCATTGTGTTTTATAAAGCTTTATTCAGGAGAACAGCCCACTTTTCTGCATCCGATTATCAGCAATACGTTATCAAACATGGAGATGTCATTGAAACAATATTGGATACAACTGATGAAGTTAACAGTTCGACGCTGTTGACCAACTCAAACGACGGATTCGGCCGAAAAGCATTCTTCTCGATACATTCGTTGGACGGAACGGCGGTGTTGGACCTACGACTGGGGGCGTCGGATACATGGGCAGCTGTGAAGGAGCTACAATTTGTTAATGATAAGCTTTATCGGTCGTTTCCATTTTCGTCAGAAAACATGTATCTTTTGAAGCTTACAAATATCGTAAGGAAAGTTGCATGTATACACGCGTGCGGACTAGATTTGGATTACCACTTCAACCTAAGTGGAAAAGTTATAGAACATGTAACAGATATAACTCATGGAGGGTTGTTATACGTCATTGGTCGGCGAGATTGTTATCCACAAAGGCGTTGTTAAGAGTTTCTTACCATTCAATTCAAATGAATATACGGTTCTTTTAATGCGTAATTGACGTCTTTAATATAATAAATAAATTTCCAATTTCTGAACAATGGATAAGCATTGAAAAAAACAAATTTTCAATATTCGTTTTTCACGTTTTTTTTGTTTTAACAACAGTCGTACCTTAAATCTTGAAAATGATAAAGATATTGGAAACAAACAATGTTCAATAAATTCTTTAGACACACTGTTGTATTTTGAAAAACATCGTACACAAGATCTTCAGTATGACGAAAACATTGTAAAAACCAATCTTCAATGAACACATTATTCACTGTTTTCGTGTTTTAAATCATCGTAACATACTATCGTAGTATGGAGACATTGGAAATTTTCAATTTTCAATATAAATATTGATCATGACTTTTGTGTTTGGAAAACTGTTGTACGTACCGTTGTCAATACGATGGAGACATTGGGCAAAACCAATGTTCAATGTTTGCATTTTTCATTATTTTTGCGTTTTGCGAACCACTGTTGATGGTGACGTCACAATCACAAGGCATACATTTTCCAGTTATTATTCATTAAAACTTATGAATTGGGCCTGTTGCTTTAATGTTCCAACCATGGGCCCGTGTTCCTTTCTACATTGATTTTTTCCAAGTCAAGCTACAGTACAAAATACAGTACACATAGAATATATTTAATAAATTTTGGAAATACAGTACACATTTATCACCCAGCATGCTGTAATCAGGCAACGATCAGAATCTGAATCATCGTCAATTATAAATTCTGGTCTTTTGTCTTTAAAAATCGATTGAACATCAAAAACGTGTAGCCCAGATGTTAGAGGATTTCGAGAGATTTGAAGTTTTACTAATGATGTACTATGTGTAAGGTAAGAAGTTGAATAGGAATTTCGCCATTATTCGCTGCTCCGTTGACTTCATTACCACCAATAATCTCGCTTATCCCTACATTTATATGGTCTTAGTCAAATGCTTGGTCTCCAATTGGCATACGCTTTGATTGTAGGAAGCTCTTTGTAACAGAATGGTGACATGGTAAAATATGCGACGGAAAAATAGTTGCGGATCATACGCCTTGGGTAGTATCTCTTCAACTAAACTGATCCTATGGTAACCTCTATCGATAGCAAGAATTACATCATAAAGTGAAAATTTACTCTCCTTCTCCGAAACAATGTTTATTTGTTTGGAAACCTTTTCTGTCTGTTATGCTCCTTTTCCTCCAAATCTAACCACCAATGTGAATTGAAACATTACATCAACGATCGCATCAGCGGCGTGTCCTTCCTTCTCAAATTTTTTGCTTGAAAGTTTCATTATAGAGTTAGTATCAGTTCTAGCTCCGTGGAGTTCATCTTCTAATGGAACGAACCAATTATCCAATTAGTTGAAAATTCAATTATGTGACTAGAACCAATAGGCAGCTTATTCTAAATAGTCAGCCCTTGTAGTCTCATATCGCATGCGGACCCAACTTTCGCCCTTCTATTCCGTCGGATTGGTTGGTAAATCGATAAATTTTAATGTCCAATTTTCCTCATTCAATCAAAAGAGATACTACTCTCATCCGTTTCAAAAATATAGTAGAACTTCAGCAGAGAGAAACCATAATTGTGGCTCTACAACATTATTCCCAGCCACTGATACATATCCTCAACCATTAATATTTCCGTCCTACATTCCGACTGTTCTCCTAAAGTTCTAGTCGACAAATTTTCAGCCTGTTTAAGCCACTTCCTTAGTAGTTGTATTATTTTATCTACCAGGATAATGAAGTTGCTCGAGCGTGCTTACAATAAGCTACGAGCAACTTGCTCGTAGTTGAACTATATCAGTTTCAGTCATTTCAACGGCATGTTTTGCAAAATCAAGCGTTGTCTCTGAATTCCCCCCTTTAACAAACGTCCCTTCCTCTATAAAATTCAAATGAATTTTCCAAAACGAGAGTCTTCATATTCCAACCAAGCAGGTCATTCCTACTTCCAAATTCCATATCTCACTACACCACCTCTTACTGTAGAACCACGAATAACACAATGTACTTCGTGAACCTTCGACTACGTTCTCTCCCGCGATTTTGTGTTGCAATTGCGATATTTTTTGTTGCGTCGGTGCAATTATTTGTTGGTAATGAGATATATGTTGTCGACGTAGTTGTCACAGATGTATATGTTGCCAGTGATGTTGTTACAGTGCAATTCGCATCTCCTTTGAATTCTGTCGTATCCGATGAACGATTCGGGTCGCATGTAGTCGTTTTTATAGCTGATGATTGTGGTCAAGGGACTTTTTCCTTAGTGAAACGCAACTTTCATGATTTGTACCCATGTTAGTAACAAGTTGCGTTGCGTTCAACATGTAAAAACATCATTACAACTTTCACTTTGTATAATGAGATCGTACTACACGATTTTCACCTGTAGCACATGGATTTTGGTGTCCATAGTGACCCCATACATGTGGTAAACTCATTTACGGGTCCAGGATAACAATTTGGATACTATGTATATTACAATATGACCCATTTTACCCTCCTAAATAGTCCGAAAGGACTATTTATCTGGGTCATCAAAAGTTCTGGTTTTTTCTAAATATTCTTTTTCGGATATTTAAGAGATGATATGAAACGGAAGAGGCACTTGTTATTAATATTTGCCCTATTTTACAGCGTTTTAGGGCCCCTTGTGGGTAGTCTCGTGGAAATTCAACTACAGAAAATGAGAAATACCCCATATGCTGTTTTCCAGTATTTCTCACAAATGTAGTAAATGGCACAGATAGGCTTTTATGCGGATTTCCATACCTTGTAATGTCCCATTCCGAAGGATGTACAGTCTTTCTTCAAACTATGTAACTGTATATGGAACTAAATCATCACTGTACAAGCAGCACAATTTGATGCATCCGGTGGCATACAGCAGGAGGAGCGTGTGTATTATAAAGAGCGCGTAGTATTTAAGGGTTTCTCTCAGATAAATCCTATCGCACGCAAAAAATATTATTAGACAGTGCGAGATGCAAAAATTTATCTTTTTCGAAGTGTGCATCCCCTTGGGAAGAGGCAGAGGAAAAAGTTGGTGAGCATATTTTGTGAAAACATTTCTTACATAGTCTGACTGACAATTCCTCCGACATGGAAAATAATTCAGTATGTTTCTATGTTAATACGTTCTGGAAACAGGAATAAGACAAATGTCGATACAATCTATTTAACGAAACTAACTGAGTTGTGTACATTTTATTTTGCGCGAGATCTGTTACATACCTTGTGCTTCTGTCATCTATTTATTGTTCACGCCGATTTGTGATATTCATTAGCAGGTGGAACATGGAGAGGACTTTAACCGATATGTGAGGATCGGCAGTGGTGTGAAGTGGGAGCATATCTGAACACGAAGGTAATCTGCCTCATCACTGATGATGAGTAGTAAATGCAAGAAACAGGTAAACAGGAGTTGTTACTGCGAGAAGCCGAACAAGGGGTGAAGGATGAGAATTATGAAATATCTGTGAAAACGGAGGTGCGGAAGTGGTATGAGAGATCCCCACAAGTGAAGCTACGAATGGAAAATGCTGTTGGTTACTGCTTTTGCGAGCCGAAAAAAAGAAAAAGTGAAAAAATCGCACGTGATTCAAATGATTATTGGAGTGATTCCTCGTTCCAGAACAAGCCAGATACCGACGGAAGAATTTTCCGTAGCTCGTGCGAGTATGTGCACTTGGGAAGACGTATAGATCTGTTGAGATTAAATGGGTTAATATTTAGCGGAGTGAATGGAATGCTCCATTGAGGAGGGGTAAAGGATAGCAACTAACAGTTTCTCTACTAGTTGTCTGAATAGCAGGAAATCAAGTACGAAATGTACGATTGATTAATGGAATTCTGTACAGTGAGAAAGGTGTTCTGGAAGATTCTAATACTGGTGTATGCAAGTGTGGCAAACACAATGGTAAGGTGGGCAACTTAAAGAAAGAAAAGAATGGCAAATTAAAATATATTGCAAAAATTAAGAAGAAAATTACCAATTGGAGGTTGTCAAAGACGTTCAGATCATCAGAGCGATCACCTTCCTTGTTTGGAAAGCGCCAGAAATCCGCCAAAGACCCGGCGTGAATTAACAAACATCTCGCGGCTTACGCGAGTCGCACATGGACCAAGACGAAACGCCAACTAAGGCGCCATACATACCACTCGGAGTACACGAGAAACACCATGACAAGATCAAGTCTATGTTGGCGAAGTACGAACCCATGTAGCTCGGAAAGTTGGGGGGCATCAATTTCACCGAACACGCCATCTAACTTATACCTGGCACAAGGCCGTTCAAATCACCACCGTATCGGGCAGGACCAAAGACCAGAGAACTCGAAGAATTCGAGGTTACCAAACAGCTCAAATATGTCAATTTCGGCCGCTGTCGAGAGACTACCTGGTTGGAAAAGTATTGATTGAGTAACGGTCACTGGGTCCTTTATTAATTGGTTAAATGGCATGTACCTGAGTGCGTCCGTGGTCTGCATGACGACGGTGTTTGCTTTCGTCTCTAACGTCTTTAATCGTCTTCACGGGTTGGATAGTCAAAGACACGAAAACGTGTTCCTCTCCACCGCTAATTCTCTTCTGGGATGATCTGGCACGCGGGTTTTGCGCGTGCAGATCATCTTTCAATATTGTATCGCGATTGGGCGACCTAGATGCGCGTTTGGGTGATTATTCCTCCTTCCCGGTTGTCACTACATCGTTTAGATATCAATTGGTGGTTCCGAATTCTTTGCTGGTTGTATAACGTCTACTTTTCTTTATTTATTAGCTATCTTTTCTGAATAGAGATACTTATATCTAAATTCGGAAAGATAATTATAATACAGTGACACGTATGGGAACTAAAATGAACACGGTTATAATTAGATAATACATCTTGATTCTGGGAGATCCAAAATGTGCAAACCTATGCAATTAGAGGAACAGTCGTGCTGTATCGGGTGGTGACGTTCTTTCACATACAGTGTCAGTGGTATGGGATTCAGCTGTGTATCGCATACAGTGTCAATCCTATTTCGTACACGTACCATTGTGTACATGTGTCACCATCTGCAGTACTCTGTATTCCTGTAACCTTATACGCCTCGTCCCGTTGTAGGTTACATAGTCATGGTGTTCGTCGTTTTATCATCCCCGTCCCTTCTGGTGCCGCGACCTCCGTCCCCGATTGTTCCAAATGATTTCTTCGCTTCGTCTCCCACGCCTGCGGATGCTCCTCTTGTTCTCAAATTTTCTTCTGGTGTGCCGACACCATTTTATCCCTTATCCCGCGATGTACCTGCTGCTCTCGCGCTGCGTGCCGTCGATATCCTTCTCGTCACCGTCACCCTTCATGACAATAACGTCGTCATATCCTCATCCTTACAACGACCTGGTCGTCACCATCATGCAGTAGTAACATCATCCCACAACGTTTAAATAATCCTGTCATCATCTTTTAATAATTACGGTATCATCCTTCAACATCCTTCAACATATAACATCGTCCTAAACAATAATGATAACCCTCAGCAATAACATCATCCGACAACATACTTCAACTATAGCATCGTCCTAATAATAATCATCCTTCATCACCTATAACAATAATAATAACATCCTTAATAATCATCCTACATCCAATAGCAATAACATAATAATCATCCTATATCAACCTTCAACACAATATCAACCTTCATCATAGTATCATCCTTAAACATAATATCTTCATCATTCATCAACCTCCAACCATCATATCAACCTTCAGCATAATATCATCATCCTTCATCATCCTTCAACCGTCATTGTATTCTCCGCTCCTGTTTCTTTCTTCTTCCTCTCCTCCTCTTTCTGCCAGTCGGTGTCGCACGAACTGCTCGCGACCGCTATCGAATCGTAGATTCGACAAAATCCAGGGTGATCGAAACTTCTTATTATGAATGGGCAGCACCTGTCCTCTTCGCCCCCGGGAAGGACGGTAAACTCTGATTTTGTATCGACTACCGGAAACTTAATCAAGCCTCCGTAAAGGAAAACTACCCAATTCCTCGTATGGGCGAGTGTATTGACTCACTTGAGTATGCCACGATTTTTACGACCTTGGATGCATATTCTGGCTA
>JAULBU010099972.1:0-14022 GCA_032358235.1 Odonthalia washingtoniensis
GGCACGCAAAACTTCTCTGTGAACAAGGGCACTGTGCGGTCATCAACATTATATCGGGTACGGCAATGAAGGATGTGAGAGTGGAGGCGGATAAGAATATATTTATGCAACAAAAGAAAGTAAACAAGTTCCAACCGACTTCGTGTTCAACCATTCCGATGTGGACGTCAATAATATCGAGTATGATGGACGTTACTACGCTGGGGTCTTGTTTGTTATATCTGTTTTATCAAACTTTACATCCACTTGCAAGATGACAACAACGGAAGATGTTGCACACCGCGAAGGAGTGGTTGTAAATATCTATGGGACTATTTTTGACGTCATTGGGTGCGATGCAAATAACCTTCTTGTCCCCCTGGTGTTTTCTCACTCCGTGGATTCAGACTCCAATGAGACATGGAAGGTTGTTTTAAAAGCGTGTGTTGAAATAGGTGGCTTCAACGTCCCCAACTGAACAACCATCGTGGGCCAAGAGAAGTCTATACACGCTGTATTCTATGAATTTTGCCACCACGCGAAGATCTTCCTTGATCCTCTACACGTCAAGAAAAATATGTCGAAGCAGTTGGGGTCGGAACGTAAGAATGGCATTTCCTTGTACGATACTGCTCTGCATGTACCGAGAAAGGAAGCTATGGATGACATTTGCTGACAATATGGCCCCAATCAACACTGTTACGTGTACGAGTTCAAGAAAGGTCAACTTTATAGGGCATAATCTAATCCCCAAGACCTCACAATGTCATCTCAGGGAACTAAAAGCCGTATGGCTGCTGTTCTGAAGATCCACATTCGTTGTGTAGAACCGCAAAAATTGTTTAAAGTCGTCATTTTGAGTCAACGATCGTCTTTCTTGGAGAAGCAGGGCGCTGCTGAAAACTGTACCTCCCTAGTACGACCATATGTTTACAAGCACCTCGCAAGTTTATTTGCGAAGCCTCACAATTATTAGAGTACAGTTCGTTTCTTGGACCGGACATCACGGAAGGAGGGTACTGTTAGGAGCATGACGAACGGATCGGTTTTGCGCCGGTTTTCGGTGTACAAAACTGATCAATTGCCACCAACATGCTGCTCTTACTCTAGAACTGGAACAGGTTTCCTGTGCTGGCATGGAATCGCTGTGATATCTGAACAGTTCAGATCCGCCAATGCACATCGTTTCGTTGCACAGCGGTACCTTTCTACTTCTTGGAAGTAGCAGTACTGAAACGTAAGTTTTCTGCTGCCTTCTCAAGAAGATGTTTACGATGTTCTAATTAGAGCAAAACTTCTTGTTGGAAACATACAAAACTTACAAGTACTAAAAGCCATCGCACCTCCCCGTGGTAGACCAGTGAAGAATACCGGGAAGCCTAAGAAGAAATGGTACGAGAAGGGTCCCTATTCCCGCAAAAGACGCTCGCATTCCTGCTCGTTGTGCACATTGGACGGCCATGTAGCATATAATTGACAATTGCAACAACTATTAAATGAGCCCTCTTGAAGTAATGATTAATTACTTACTCAGGGTCCATTACATATTTTTGCCTTTCCTGTTATTGAAACTACTACAGATGCCTCTTTTTCTTATTCTTTGTCCATGTTTTCTGTCATTAAAACCACATGCTTTTCCCTCTTTTTGGTCATTAAAACCACATACAAATGTCATCTTTTCTTTGTCTTTGGCACCCACTACACGAAATATGTCATTCCTGGTTTTGTCTGTCAGACCGTAATTCCTGCTCCACAGAAATTTATCAATACAAGCTGATAGCATGTGCATACTCACTTATGCACTTTTCATGTATATCACAGTCAAATTTATGTCCTTCATCATCCATGAGACTCACCTTCCTGGATATCATACAACGCATGTGACAAAAATGGGTGTTGTCAACATCAAAACGCTTCTTTAATCCATAAAGCTTTTTGAAACAATTCTTGATTGGACTGACCAATTTTTTAACTAGGTAGACAACACTTCAATGTAAACAAGCGTCTGAACGATGACTGAAACCCGAAAAAGAGAGTCTAATTTATCCTCATCGACCTGTCTTTTCACTTTCCCTATGTCTTTCGCTTCAACTACCCTGACACTATCGTTGTAATCACTATTTCTATTTATTTCTGTTGAAATACCCACGAACTCGCCACATTCATTACTGTTCCCGTCATCAGATACCTCGCTAACTACAAATGGAGCTTCTTTGACTCCCATCAATATACAAAACTCTTTCTCTGACAATGTGTTAACTGCTCCCACTTCAAGCAATTCATCGACCATCTCAACCGTCTTGTCACAAGTAGTTATCAGTGCTGGTTTTTCTAATTAAAAAATAATTCGCGTTCTTTTAAAAGAGTCTATCCGTCCCAACAATGTCTCATCTATGACCGTAATACCTGGATACGGGACCGGTGTGCTCAGTGACACGTTAACTATGGCAGTTAGACTAACGGTAGCAGATAGACTGTTGATTACTCTACTTGGGACCGGGGTTTTACTAGGCAGTTCACCGACCGGTGCGACCATAGTACGGATGTCATGCTTGATTAGGCGGACGGAGAGCTACTTCTACTCGCACTTGGCGTGACAATACGTTTTTTTCAAATGTTCTCTCTTCTTCTTCTCTTGGATGATTTCCAAACTGAAGATCTATTTGGGCTCAACTGTCAATGATAACTCCATTTCAAATGCATGTGTCGTTCTGTCGTTTCAATCACCATATGGCTCCCGCCCACCTTTACCTTGACCTCCAAGGTTGGCAATACCATCGATACTTCAGGGCTTTAGGAAGGTTCAATTGTCTCCATTTACATAGACGGAAACGGCAGAGGGATTTCCATCGTCATGGTTGCACTCTCTGCTGGTGATATTTCCGGCACAACTGTTTCAGCGCTAAGCGATGCAGATAGTGACTCACTCACAGAACGTGATTTACATACAATGAAACTATTACTTGTCGAATATTCCAGTGTCGAAATCACAGATGCACTTTCCATTGTAGATTGAATGATTGATGCGCGTAATGGACTTGATGTAGTTAAAGCCATTACTGCACCTGAAGTTGTCACAGCTATCTATTCAGATACCGTGGGAGACGTGGATGTTTCAACGAACATTTTAGAATCAGATGGCGTGACTGGTAAAGAACTGCTTGGGATAACAACTTCCTTGATCGAGGGTGATACTGTTGCTGACTCAGCCAATGTGAAAGAAGTTGTAATCTTTACCCCCCGTGAAGATCGTGAAAGTAGGCGTTCTTGTCTGCGATACTGAAGTTGAAGTGGAAGTAGTTCATTTGATTAAAGAAGATAACGATGGAGATTCCGTCGCTGTTGCTATAGTAGATGGAGTTTCGGATGACTCTTGTGACGAAGAGAATGAAGCGGTAGATAACATAGTCGCTGTAGACGTCACCGACAATTTGGTGTTGAAGCAGTTGCAGTTGTGGAAAGAGTCGGTGTTGCTGAAATTGTTATTGACTGAGATGCTGAAACTGAAGTCGGCGAAGACTGAAATGACCATGGTGTGCGATCTATTGACGGAATAGTTGACATTGGGCTGGTATTTGATGCTGACACAGTCATCGAGAACAAAATTGAAGGAGTCGTAGTTACTGATGCCGTTACACTCGCCGTTGAACCCTCACTATTTGACTCTGACGGTGTGATCTGCAAAGGAGTTGATGAAATTGATTGCGAATCACCTACTGATATACTAGTTATCGTACTTGTTGAAACACTTATAGTCGCGCTCGAAGACATTCTTGCTGTTCTAATCTGACTCGGAGTTGAAAAATATTTGTGAGGTGGTCACAATTACCTACTTACCGCGAATAACACCACTGCGGGAGATACATGCTAAATAGTGTGGAAGTCGATAATACATTTTCAAAAGCGATTAGAGTCACTATAGACGTAAGAACGTATTTATCACCCGTACTCTATTATAGCCTCTGCCGACAAGAGAAAAGGAATAATAATTAAGGTGAAATACTAAGTAAATGGTAGCCATAACAAAGAAAGTGGCATTTTAGTTGTAAATTTAATAAAGGAGGAAATGGGAGGATTTGGAGAAGGAGGCACGACATTCACGTATGTTATTTATGTGGTATCTGGAGGGGAATTTTCCGTGGAGCATACATATAAAAAGCATAGTCTGAGGTATTATTCGAGCCAAGTCAGAACAGGATTGAATTGGCTGGTAGATGATGTATTGATTGGACATGTGGATTAATGTTACGATATATTTGTGATTTTTGATGGAAGGAGGGATCGTACCAATAGTATCGCTGTAAACATATTCTCCGGGGCGTTATGGTGTGTTGGAGGAGGGTCGGTGAGGTGATTGAGAAGATTTTCCATCTGAACACCCATAACAGGTGAGCATCACATCATGTGGTATCGATATGGAGGAAATGGCAGGCTTAGTCCTGAATGTATGATGATACCAAGGAGGGGAGGAGTTCGTGGTTGAAGGACAAGTGGAGGGAAATTGTAGTGTGGAAAGTAGTACGAGATGTCATATAAAATGGTATTGAACCTAATAATGTTTGTAGAATCGATGATAATTATTTGATCGGTGTCTCCGGTGGTGTTGGTATGATGGGTTTAGGGATGTAAATGCCTTGAAGGGTAGTGAAAGTCAGAAATTTGGATGTTGGATTCTAAGAAGATATAGAAGAAGTTGGCTAAAGGGGGTAGGTGTCGGGGAATATTTTCATTCAATTTGAGGATACGAGAGTGGGGGGTTGGGACAGGATGGTAAAAACCTATTTAGATTACTTTCCATTGTACAATTGGGTCAGTAATTGGTACATTTTGAATCACGTTGTCGTCAAGAATAAAACCATTTTTTGGTGGAAAGAAGAGCTTTGTGACGGCAAGAGAGTTCATGTCGTCTAAATTACCTACAAAGCAAGCTACTTTAATTCAGAAAAATAAAGAAAAACAAAGAAACTAAAGAAACGGTGACTAAACATTTAAAGTCAGTAAAGGTCTCTACTATTATTAACAAAATGGTTCTTCCCATCGCTCAGTTTTGGCCTTTGACGGTTATATTTTGAAGTACCTTCAGAAGTGGGGGGTCCATATATTGTTAGTGTCCCCTCAATACCATTCCTAGGCTGACGAATAACAGTTTTGTTATTCTCGCTTTCCAGCAGACGTATGCAGTGAAGGCAACAAAAAATTGAACGTGAGGTTTACCTTCGTCTACTCCAAAAATGTCGGTTTCTGTCTTTGTTTCTGAAATTGTGGACACTACTAATGTCGATGGTGGTGATGGGGGTGGTTTATTGTCTACAACTGATGAAGCGTCCGAACCACTACCAACAAAAATATCTCCTCCTCCAGACAATGATCAACAAACGTCTGTAAAACGGCAGAAAACAAGTAATCTTCCAAACCAAAACCATCTGTATTATTTAAACCTGATGGACATGATGATACGAATGGAGCTGATGAAGGAACACCTGTTCATATTCAGGCAGATGAATCAAAATAACACTCTCCATCTACAATGCCTTCGCAGTCACAATTATATTTCATCGATTTCAACACCAGTACTTTCTTCAGAATCACCTTCGCCATTAGTGTCGTCGTCTGTTTTCCCATCCATAAGCATGAACGTTTCTCTTTCTGTATCTTCGAATGAGCCTGCAGTTCCAAGTGTAAGTGAATTTTTATCGGCATCCTCTTCAATGGCAGAGATTTCGTCAGCTTCAACAATGGTTTCAGAATTTTCTAAACCTTCTTCATCTGTATGAACTTCAACTTCAATCTCACTGTCTGCATCTATAACACCAATTACTGGTGTAAAAGAATCATCAAGTGATATCATTCGGAGAGAACCATTTCTTCTCGCAACGGTTGATAGTGACGAGATCAATGATGATGATGAAGTAAATTTCTCATCGAGTATTATGCAAACTAAAAATGCATCGAGTGATGGTACTCTTCCTTTGGTTGTCGTCCCAAAGTCAGCAAATGATGATGAACAAGGTGAAAAAATTGTGATAGTACTGAAAGCGCTACACCAAGTGCGACAATACCCGCAGCTATGACTCATAAAATAGTGTCCGGCGTCAAATTTTGTGACAGCGCGTCTCCATCAGCTAGTGCAAGCCACTTGTTAATCCCAGCTATTAGTTCGGATTCGGGGTCTGATCTTACACCAAGTGCTTCAGCGTCTATCATACCGCCTAAAATCATACCGCCATCTTTATTCGTGGGACTCCCATCATTAGCACCACTAGTTTCGGCTTCTATTTCCTCATCCCCATTATTAGAAGCAGTGACAGATGCCAATACGGTAATTGTGCCACAATTTTAAGATGATGAAGATGAAGAAGAAGCTGATGCAACAAGTGAAGATGAAACAGATGCTCTTGTACCAGATGATCCTAAATATCAAATACCTACAAACCTTGAAGTTATTGCAGTGCCAAACACGAATGACAACACGATCGTCCAAGATTCAAACGGTGATTATCCTAACAAGACGTTAGCAGATAGTGATGGATCGTCACCAACTGTAGTCACAGGTGGAAAGTATAAGGATTTGTTAAAGACTGGACCTGCTGGAAGAACATTTTTTCCTGTCATGGCTGTAGTCGGAATTTTACTTGTGTCACTTCTGGTCATGTGTTTGTTCTTTTCTATTGTATATGGTGGTGCTAAAAGTTACTCTTATAATATTCAAACACGTCCAGGTGAATATGGATCGACACAAGGTGGTCATTTTGGCGGTGGTCAAATTGGTGGTGGCCATCCTCGTGGAGGCGGTGGTTATGCATCAGACAAATCACCTGAATCATACAATCAGGGTAGTGGTTACGGTGGAGGTGAGTCTATGATGGCAGATGATTCGGTTGGCGGTACTAGAGCCAGTCACGGTGGTGGTAGAGGTGAAATGTTTGGAAGATACGGAGGTGGTGATGGAGGTAATGCACCTTCAATAGAGTATGAGGGAGGGTCAGGGACACATGATTATTGAACCGGCGCATTGTTTTGAAAACGACGGGTAATCTGATGACTTTTTAAAATATAGTTACTTTATCATTATTAAAATATCGATAAATTAACTCTATTTTTAGAAATACCTTTCCGTTTTTTTTGAAACGAGGATTTTGCTTGCTATGTTTTTTTAAAAAATCCTCCATATGGAGAACAATATTTTGCAAAAAATCAATTATTCAATTTTTTACAAACGGAAGCAGTCTGAAATGAAGTTGAAATGACGAAAAAAATATCATTTAATTTAAGTGGACAAAAAATTAAATCGCCAAGGTTTGTCGTTTTTAATATAGAAAAAGACTCATTTTTTTAGAGAGTAAAAACCGTATTTTAGGAAATCGCTGAAAATCAACATTTAAGGGTACAGTTTTTTTAAAAAAATCGTCCATATGGAAAACAAGATTTTGCAAAAATCAATTATTCAATTTTTTACAAACAGAAGCAGTCTTAAATGGAGGTGAAATGACGAAAAAAATATCATTTAATTTATGTGGGAAAAAATTAAATCGCCAAGGTTTGTCGTTTTTAATATAGATAAAAGACTCTTTTTTTTAGAAAGTCAAAAAAAGATTTTAGAAAATCCTTCGAAAACCTTGATTAATGCTGCTAGGCTTCGCTACGTGTATTACAGGCTGCAAAACCATTACGGTTAACAATATTCTGAAAACCAAATTTCTTGCAGCTGCTATTGCACGCAAAAAGTTTATATATGCCATTTTCCTCCATATGAAATTCTTATTTTTGCAGAAAGTTGAAGAAAAACGTTTTTGCAACAGGAAATCAATTATTTCATTTTCCGCAATTTTCAGTCCTCCACATGGAGGAGATGTTTTTGCAGCACAATAAACAGATAATTATTTTGCAACAGGAAATCAATTATATAATTTTTTGCAAGAATATGAACTCTATATAGAAGGAATTTTTTTCGTCATCATCACAATCATTGTTTCTTAGTGACGCCTTTCATATTACTAACCTGGTATTGGTAGAAGATCTGCCAGTTCTACCACCAATACCTGATGAAGATGTCAGCAGAAACACGTTGCTACAGATGCTATCTTAATCAACGTCATTCACCGTGACCTCTGTTCTTCCTCTTTTCCATTGTTCACCACCTCAATCATTGTCAATGGTAGTAGATATTTTCTTCCTCTTTTACAAGCCATGTAATATATCGCAACATTTCAATTTATTACAAGTAATTAATTCCGGGTACTTTGTAAGAAATGAACATGTTGGTGGAATTTTGCCTCTGGTACTAGGGGATGCAGCAAACAGTTCCAGGGAAACGTGGGATAATTCGGACAGTAGTATGTCACCATAATTCCACATTGAGATTAAATTGTCATCGAAGGCCCTTAGAGTAGATTGAATCATCCATAGCTCCTTCATTTCCCACATAATATAGGCATACGTTACATTGAATCAGAATGCTTCTTAAACAAAGAACAAGTATCTACTAGATACAGGACGTAGTACGTCTACGTTATATTCATATCAACCGTTACGTACTAAGAAGAATCAATCGCCACCAGTTTTTACACTTCTTCTCCACTTTTATTTCATCGCAACTTGCAGCAGCACCCACACTGGTAGCGTTTCTGCCATTTTCCCAAATATTCACAATCACATCATTATCCGTTCTGGAATCCATATCACCAGTGTTGAAATTGTTCACTTCATCAATACAACTAATAGATGAAGATTCGTTTCTACCATTTCCGCTCATTATACCATTAGACCCTCTTCAGTTTCCACAAACTCCACGAATCCTTCCTCTACCTCTACCTCGACAAACTTCATACCTTCCCACAATCATGTTAGAACTAGACTCACCGATTCCATCTACCACATTGTCACTTCCGTAACTACCCGCTATCACCACTTTCAACGGGGGTTCCGAGTTTCCCACTGTTCATCCCGACAATCTTTCCGAACGTTTCTTGGCGCCAATGAGATTCGCTATATCTGATTCCAGAACACTGACTGAATCTCGATAACTTGAACATTAACTTTTATCCCTGGTACAATATTATCTTCACCTTTCGATAATGGAATAAGTTCCGACATAGGTTGAAACTACATGCAACGGCTATGATAGAAGATTTGTACAACTGCAGAAGTAAAAACTGCACTGCACTTGTATCTGATTGACACTGTATTCTATTTCCACACCCTGTGGACTTCGATTTTTTGCGGAAAATCAATTAATTGATTTTCTTCAAAATTTTCCACTCCACCATATGGAGTAAAAATTTTATGATTTCTATGTCTTATTTCATTTCATTCCAAATACAGCCTCTCTAAAACAGGCTGTATATGATACGAATAGCACGTAAAAACTCTTGAAAATAAGACATTTTAAATAGCTGCTAATAAATGCAACTACTCCGCATGTCACCACCCACTTAGCCCACCGTACTGGATTTATAGAATTGATCATTGATCAAATACATAATCGGAATGTGGTTACCACCATAGAGGAAACCACTTTATACCCATGTGTTTGCATAATCTATAACATCATTGTAAAAACGTGAGCCACAAGTAGTCTAGTTCCAACTGTGTCCCTTCTTCATTACAAATCATAGTGTAACATTTAGCAGATAGGCTACTATTCTAAAAAGAGAACGCTCTCAACAAAACACACAGTAGAAATTGTAATATCGGAAACAATAACTTACAAATCGACTGTGCTAGTGATCATTTCACAAAGTACTTGAATATAATTGACTTTATAAAACATGTTACTTCTTTAATATAAGGATGCACTAACAAATAAAAACCAGACAGGGAGAAGATAAAAATTAGTTGAACATTTGTTCAATTTCAAGACCACTACTTTCAAATATTTCATTTAACCATTCACTTCCTTTCCCAACCATTCCTCACAATTTCAACCGTAATGCCTTTACAGTATTCAACTGACGGTACTTGCTTCTAGAATATTATCGCATCAAAGTCAGCATCGCAGATGATGTTCATAACTTCTTCCATCTCCTTGCTTCCGACAAAAGATTCTATGATACTTAAAGATACATCCAACGTCTTGTTTAGCACACCAGCTGTGCTCTTGACCATTTCATGACCCATTTACATTAATGGCGATACGGATTTAGCTATAGTTCCACTTCTACTAGCTGGCTTTCGGCATTCATATTGCTCTCCATCGGAACTGTTCATGATAATACCAAATGTTTCTGTTGAATTTCCTGTTGAATTATCCAGTTTAAAGGTACAGTGAGTTCTGTAACGGCAAGAGTTAGGTAACTAGGTGCATATTTTTTGCTCTTTTAAAACTTATCACTACACAAAAATTCCATGAACGACTGAAACATTTTTTCGTACATTGCTTATATATTTCAAATCCAGTATCATACACCATGATGTATGTATGTTTTGCATGTCAGGCACCTATATCCTCATCCCTAGTTTTAAAGGGCACATACTTGTGGTGTCTTCTGAGAGATTTAGAGGGCACCACGCCATTTTATTGAGATCATACACGTGACATAACGCTTACGTCCACATTTCATTTTTTTGGATCCCTTAAATATTTTGAATTGATTTATTTTCGGAGTGTGTAATTATTTTATTATTTTCTGTCGTATGTTCACTTAATTTTATATTAAAAAATATTATTGGAAGTTTTAATGGAAATAGCATTTTTTCGATTTTTCAACAATTTTCAGATATGCCGTTACCATAATTCATTGCGCGAGAAATTACCTTTGTGTACCTTTTTCAGTTATTAAAATTTCAAATAATCAGCCATTTATATGCCGTTTTCATACATTTCCATTACCTGCTTTTCCTCCATCCGCGCACATTTCCATCAAGCGGTGACAAGTATAACCGATCAACTTACAACGATGATCTCAACACGATGACAGTTCACTCATTATGGACATTCAACAGCGACTGGTACATGTCAATTCCTATCGAGATGGACTTGTTGCATGCGTCAACATTCTAGCACAGGTAAGTATTCATTATGTATTAATTCATTCAAACATTTTAGTAGAACTCCATTCATAATTGTTAACCTTTACATTCACTTCCTCTTCCGATTTCAGTTCACAGGTAGCTTCTCATCATCAACTATCCTGGTTCAGGTAAATAGGTATATTTTCATTCCCCTTCCGTTTGTGGTTTCTTACTATACTTCTCATGTCATGATCTTTTCATATTCAATTTACTAACTTCTGTTCAATTATTTATGTTTATTAATGTTTTTTTTCTTTGTCTGCAGATCAATATGGTGTATCTGTTCTCAGTGAAAAATTTAGATGTGTATACATATATAGTATAACATGACATATTAATATCTATTTATTAAATGCGTTTCTTGGTCGTTTCTTATGGTGATTCTCATTTTTCTTTTACTAAATAGTTTCTACTTCCATTCACTTTTCCCTGTTCCATACAATTTGTCATAGCTCCATATCTATCACGTTTTTTATTATTACATTTTTTGTTATTGCGCTTTTCTCTTATTTTTATCAAATTGTTCGATTTGTTGTCGCATGATATCACAAATAATAAAAATAATAATATGGCGTATACCATAATTAGTGTACATGTATTGCAATGTATATTGCTATTATTCTATATATCATTCCCATATACCATCATATCACTCCCACATATAATATATATATACATCAGAAATCACAACTACCATCCACTTTCGCATTCATGAAATGAATGTAAACTGGATGAACCATTGACGATTACATACAGTATACGAATTATTTATTGTAGTGTACATACACTCAAACATTGAACACACGAATGTAAAAGGGAATATGACTTACATCACAAACTACATTTTCGCAGTATTATATGATGTATTCATCCAACCTCTCATACACAATGTGTATTCACGAGCCTAGATTACACAGAAAAAAATCTCCAGCGTATAAAAAAAGTTTAATGATACATTCGTGTAATATTCGGAACAATGTATGTTGGCCTGGACTATTTATTTCATTTATTCTCCGCCGTCCGTAAGTAAATTTCTATGCTTCATACATTAAAACATACACTATCTGTGTGCCACAGTTGATACCCCATTCATTTTATCTTCAAATCGTGTAGATGTTTCCTTCAGTTAACATCCGTAATCATGAAAACATTGTAGTTTTCTGTATGCAACTTAGAACAACCCCCAAAATTCGCATGGACTAGTAGATGTCTCATCTACCCCAAACTTGTCTACCCGTGGTTATGGTATGAACTACTTTATATACCCCCTATGCCTTCTTAGTTCTATCTGCTATAACTAGGCTTAATTGTCCTTTTATGTCACACATTTTACTTAGTTGCCTATGTTATCCTTCGACTACTTGCGTAGTAGATTCATGCACTAGTAGACTAGCTTTAATTTCAATGACGCGTCGACGATCCTAATTCGCGGTCCGGCTACATACCACTGCGAAGGACGCTACGTGGTGAGTAGATTGTGTCAAAAGTAGAATTTCCCCCGTTTTGCACCGTGTCACGGCTTGTCGGGATCTTCCTTTCAATGTG
This sequence comes from Odonthalia washingtoniensis, assembly GCA_032358235.1. Lineage (NCBI taxonomy): Eukaryota > Rhodophyta > Florideophyceae > Ceramiales > Rhodomelaceae > Odonthalia > Odonthalia washingtoniensis. Next base: position 12,535 of record JAULBU010099972.1, read on the forward strand.
AAGGTTTGAAGGGGCTTCTTATCTATCATTGTTCTGCGATGGGAGTAGGATTTTTTTTCAATCGGTAACTTTTTATTTCTCTCCCTTCTGCAGCTTTGCTCATCAAACATTTATACCCTCAATTCCGAGTGTAAGATATGTTTGAAACGTGTGATAAATTCATCGAATAAACATCTAATTATGTCTAATTGTATACACGTTTCTGCCGTACTGTATTTTTATTTTTATTCTATAATTGCATATCTGTTCATATTATCGTGCTCAGTATCCTATATCGATCCTCGACCAGTATGTCACCAACATCTTGCATTACCTTTTACCACAATGTATGTCCCGTATTATCCCCAAAAACTGTATACTTATTAATTTGAATTAACACAGCCTTCTTCAGTATGATGTGGCACTTGAATTTTGGTTGTAGTTATTAATAATAGGACATTTTGTGTCCCTTCTTGCCTCCACCCTCCAAGGGTATGGAACCAATAGTTATTATAGGTGGAATGGTGACTGGTCAAGATGAATGCATTAGTCCCTACAGAGCTATTTTTTCCACTCATTTGTTTGTTTACTACTCTATTTGTGGATTCGTGACTGCTTTTGGGCATTCTATCTCGCGATGTGATCTGCATGGAAGGAATGCCGGCGACAGTTAGTAGTTTGTCAAGCAAGAATATATCTGTATGGTACTATTTTTCGAGTTGCTTTTGAGAATATATAGTGGTTTCGTCGAACTTATTGAATATGCTATCTTCAGAGTCTTCTAGTGATTCTTCCATTGAATTTGAAATTCTTCATTGTTTGACACATCAGCAATATGTGTTACTTCATATCATGAGAATGAGATCAACGCTTCAATAATGGCACTACCTCATCTTAAATAATACTATTTTTTGCGTAAGGCGCGGGATAACACAAAGAGTTCCCAGTAAGAATTACCAAATTCACTTTAATTTTTTCTCATCGTCATCCTCGAAAATTGTAGCGATAGTTTCGAAAATATCGATGGTTTCATCGAGGTATTCATCCTAAGAACCAGGTAATTGGTTCGTACCATCGAAACCTGACATCAGTCCATTCACACCAAGTCCATTTTTATTAGTTTAATCTCTGCTACCATAATCGTCCCTTACTACCATGTTAGGTGCTCTTCGGAAGAACTTTTCCGTACCATCGTCGTTCCAGTCATATTTCTCGACTTCTTGTTGTCCGAGTCATCTCCGATTATAGAACCATTAGTATAGTACTGTCGTCACTGGGTTGCCATATATGTGGAATTAGCTTTGTTGGAGTTTGGTGCTTCTTCTCTGAGTTGTCTTCTGGCTTACTTTCGTCGAATCTTAATTTTTGTCTGGGAAAATGAATTGAAGTGGATTCGACTCATTTTTTGAGGTATTTTCTATCTAATCTAGCCCTTGGTCTGGTACGCCTTCACATTAAATTGGAGGGGGCTTGAAATTACCTTTACGGGATCTCCTGTCATGCAGGCCT
>JAULBU010100083.1:0-26628 GCA_032358235.1 Odonthalia washingtoniensis
CCGCAACCTCATCGCACGAACCGCGACAACAACAACAACGACACTGCGCCGAGTCTCCTTTCCCTTCTGTCATTGTCGCTACCACTGTTGCTGTCGCTTCCTGTTTACGCACCTCGCTTGCCTCGGCCGCCTGCCGTACCTGTTCCTGAACCGTCTGCCACGCGATCCGCACCAGCGTCTCGTACTTGCGCCATAGACGCAACAGAGACGAATGCGTCTCACGATGTAGACCGTCCGCACGCGTCAGCTTGGCAAAATCCGAAATCGCATTGCAGTAGTCGCCATGCGACCGCGTCGTTAGTAGGAACGGCGGCGATAGAATCACGGGCGGTGACAAGGACGGTGACAAGAAGGGTGAAATGGGAAATGGATTCGAGCCTGGACATGCTGCTGCTTCTGCTGCTGCTGCTGTCAACGTCGTCGTCAGCGCTTGGTACTTTGCCATGCGCGAGGACGACGAGGACAAGGACAAGGACGAAGACGAGAACGAAGACGAGGGGGAGGAAGAAGACGAGGATGAGGAATCCCAGATGGTGGACGCGACAATCGCCGCAGATGACGACGTCATCGCATACATTGAAGAAGATGAGGAAGAGGAAGAAGAAGAAGAAGAAGCAGAGGAAGAAGGAGATGAAGAGATGTGGACTGCTACAAAATAGAAAAACATAGTGGGTGGGTGGAGGAACGTTTGAGAGTGGGAGATGAAAGCAAATGAGGGCGGTTGATTTTTCCAATCTTCTTCCACCTCATCAATAACACACCAGAACATTTTGCCAACTTTTTCACATTTTGCGCAGATTCTCATTCCCTTCCCCCAATCCGCCGTTTCATTACAATGGAATCATCGACAGCGCAACTGCTCTTCATTCACAACCAATCAAATCACTCCATTCCATTCTATATACTCGAACGTACAGTAAACAAAAACACCCCTTGATTCCCGCCATTTCTTAATCTTACAAAAAAACTCCTATCATTATTATTCCATACACTCCCATACAGTACAGTACAGTTCTAATCTTTCTAACTGTACTAAAACCGTGTGCTCTCGATAACTTTTCGTAAATTTTTTGCAACCCCTACGGTACCAACCCCCTTCAAACATACCCCGTGTGCCAATCTGTGATGGAAACAACATGTTATAAGTATACCAAGCCGGTAAACTTATAACATCCACCCCTCCGTACGACCCCGTGCACCCATCAACAAACGCTTTCGAGACACCGACTACTGTAAACGTCCGGTGATAGCCTGTTCGGACGCCACGCGCCTGCAGGAATCCACAAAAGGCACAAATAGCGATTAGTTTTAGATTATGAGTTCACGTTCATTATTGTGATATTCACCGGCGAAAATTATACCCGTACAAGTAACCCTCAGGTTCGCAGCCATGCGACCGTATTTATGAAATAATAACACCGGCTTTCGCAGTTTTCAGTTGCCGAATGGATCACACAGAGTATGCCTGTATTGTCAAATAAACAAGAAATCTCTGCCTTTGATTTACATACCGGTCGATGGAAGTCTCATAGTATGTAAACAGAACCGAAACGTGAGAAGGAAGAAAAATAAGAGTAACGAAGACAAAATATCAACATGATCGTGCGTACTAACGGAATCCGCAATGATCTGAGGTACCAAAAAAGCCTCCTCCTGCTATTGGAGTGTCATGGGTATGCGCCGTATCTGGGTACAAAAGTTTTACATCCTCGCCTTGTAAACAATCTCTCGGAAACATTCGTATCATTAAATCAATGTTTTACGTATTAAAATCATGAGCACGAAGCCGTTCATAAATGCTGCAATCTCGTCGCGGAATCCCATACCAAACTGAGTGATAGGCTTTTAGACGAAGGACCGGAAGGGAACTCAAATGAATCGTACGAACACACTGGGAGCATTGAACGGTGTGTGTCAATGATAAATTACTGGTAGAGATCTCGGAAACAATCTTGAGATTTCTGACTGAATTATGGCTTATGGAACGAGTAATTATGTCCTATTTAAATATCAAAAGTCATGTTCAGAAGGCGGTGATTTATTTTATGTATATTATATAAAAACCTATGCCTATCGCCAGGACAAGTCGTAAATTATACATATTCGGGTCCTATTGCGGGGTTTCCAAGTATTATGACTAAGTATAGTGCGATCGAGTTAACTATTTATTGTTGTTTTGTTTCCTTCAATATAGCCCCAGTGTTGGGGTGCCTGGTATGGCGTTAATGTCCAAGTGCATATACGTACAATTGGTAAAGTTTTATTTCGTTTTTTTGTTTACTGCTGATGTGTTTTTAACAAATAAATCAGGTAATTATTTGAATTCGTTTATCTTGAAGATGGAAGAAGAACAATGGAAAGAGAGCCTTGAATTGAATGAGGCGATGATGCAAATAAATTCAATGGTATGAGAACCCAGACGACTTGTTTACTGTGAATCTGTTTTCCAATGAATTCAGATATCCATGCACATTTAATTGATGAAAGTTATATGAAATTCGTTCGAACGTAGGCGGACGAAACAGGCAGTTTACCGATGAAAATCAAGGACATCATGATTTGGGTTCGTTATGCCAATAAAAGACAAAAGTAATCTTTAATGTATCATTCAGGAAGCTATCCATAGATTACAAAGTTTTTGGAACTAGTCGATCAATAATTGGTTCTCCAGTCATGTTGCTGCCAAGGATTAGATATTTGTTAAATTGAAAGATGAAGATGAGTTCGTTGAAAAGTTTTTTCAATGGACCAAAGTGTCTGAGAGCAAAACAAACGGTGACAAAGACGAATTTACTCGCAGTTAGAAATGATCATATTGAAAGGACGTTTTGGTTCGACAAGGTCAGACGGCCATTGATCATTTACCATCGATTTCTGTTTCCTCCATTAGCACATGACAGGGAATTCAGATTTTTCTCATTTCAATTTTCAAGTAGTAGACATGGACATAAAGTTATCACTTTATGTTAGATCATTGCATTGTTCATTGTGATTACTATGAAACAAATTATAATAATCCAAACGATCTGGATATACTTTGCAGTAAAAAAGAAGAATTTCTATGAATTGATTCTGATGTTGAGTAAAATCATTTTGTGAAAAAGAACTACTAGTTCTTGTTCATAAAATTATTTTATTATAGAAAAAACGTCATCATGACGTAATACGACATGATGATGTTTTTGATATAAATTTAGTTATTTATGATACTTAGGAGGTGATTATGATGATATTGCTATATGATATTTCTTTTGCTCACGGTTGATGTTGGCGGTTGATGTCGGCGAAGGCATGGAAGGAATTCAAAAATATAAAATACTGGATCAATTATTGTGCGTTACAGTACCCAACGAGTAACATGTTTGGACTATGATAAAAAATGTATTTTCGTTGCTGTGGTTTGTACTGGTGTCGATTTCGGTGGTTTTGTTTAAGTTCTGCGCACATCCAAACTTTCATTGGATGGGAGAGGAAAGGAAGTTATCATTGGTGATCCATGTGTATATAACAGATTTAAAATTTAGACCAATAAGGGCGCAGTTGAGTCCTTGATTTTGCATTTAGTTTGGGTGTGTTGGACTGTTGGAGGAGAGACAAAGTATGTAGTCGGTTGGAAATATGCTGATCGGATTAGCCGAGCAGTGCACACCAAAACTGTGGTGCCGTTTTGAAGGGAGGATTTTTTACACCAGCAATTTAACTGACTGTGAAATATACGGTATTGATGGTGATAGATATGGACATATTGGAGCAAATTGAGCTCTACTTTTGATAGATTCTTGCCATGAATTTGCCAATTTAGTTCTTTCATGAGTTTACTTCAGTGCGGTGAGTTCGGTCTCTGATAAAAAGTCGGGAGATTTTGCAAGTACATTCTAGGAACTTCTCTTCTTCACTTATCATCATCACCTTAACGTTCATTTTTACCATCTCGGTGTCGTCACGGCACCGATTTTTGTCTACCATACTATCCAGTGGTGATATGTCTTCTATCTATCAACTTCTAATCATCTTTGTACAGCCTGAATTCTGCCTTTTAGTAACTCTTGTGGCGTATCATCTCCATTTCAATTACGCATCATTACGTCATCAATCGTTAACCTTCATTTTTCACAAACACTGATGATTTTCCTCCAACCTTCGCGTTTGCCTCGTCGGTGATCAATCGACCAATGGATGGACGATATTTCACCTGATGTACGGCGAGAAAATTATTCTCTTATGATTGCGAAAATGAGTGTGAAAAGTGGATGAAGGTTTGTCAGATATACTCAAGTTTGGTCGCCCGTATCTGATGTAAGCAGGCAGAATATCGGCAATATTTTATTCCGGGAAATAAGAGCTGAGTTCCCATTTTGGGTAGTACGGCCCAGGATAACGAAAAAGAACCTCAAGATTTCCACGTCTAATTTTTTAAAGGTAGTATACGAATCAGATGAGCTACGTTTCATAGTATGTAATTTTTTCAGCAATATTCTGAAGAGACGAAGCCTCGAGGTGACTTACTTATGAATCTCATTATGGATGGAGTGACGTGGCTGGCGTTGAAGCGTTCAAAAGTATCCCCTAGTTGGATTGAAACTGGAAGAGGTTTTGTTTACAAAACCTTGTTCGGTATTTTGACCGTGTCTTGCAGATTCGATCTCTTTATACGTGGTATTGTGGCACGAAGAAAGCACAACCACCGAGTCTTGTATATTCACGAATCTGACGTACCAATTTGTCAAATTCCCGCTTGTAACTCGATTGATTTATGTGTAGCGAGGTAGGCGATTTTTTGGTGGTTTCTTGCGGTTGTTCCACGAATTGAGATATCTAGTTCTGGGATTAAAATGGCCTAAACTTCCATAGCCGACCGAAAAATCATGAGTGACAGTCCGTGGAAAAGAAAGGTCATTAATACGTCAATTTCCATTTAAGAGTAATAGTACGTTCGCTGAATAGTATCAATGATGCTGGTACTACAAGCATCAGTGATACTCTTACAAGGATACCCCGTAAAAACCATAATGACTAGTAGTCATTATGGTTTTTATGGGGTATCCTTCAAGGATGGAGTAATGCTACATGTGTCAGAGGTGCTACCGGGGCTGCTATAGTACCACGGTATGTGTCACAAATTGCTCCGAGGTGTGTCTTCGCCGAATATCGGAAGCACACTATAATTCCCCCTGAAGTACGACAGTTTTGACCAACCCCAGTGAATGATAGTTTGAAAGAAATAGCCCATCCGTTAGTTATAGAGAACTATTCGATTGTGATTGGTGTCGGTAGGTAGACACGTGTAGAACTGGTGGAGTAGGGGACGCTATTGATGGCCTCGTTATTAAGTTTTTCTAGATCGTTGATGTTGCGCACGCCCATGTTGCGATCCTGGAAGTTGGAAACGTAGAAAACAAAGGATTGAAAGCATAAAGCCATTGTGTATGATGGCTGGTGGGGAACGATATGTGTGAAACGCGATAAACTTACATTTGGTCGAATATTTCTTTCAACACATAGTTGGTTTCTCATGTTGGCTCATTGAAGCTTCGGTTAGTTTACAACACCCTTACAAGAGCTTAATAACATGGAAGTCATTTGAAATCGATTGAGGAAGCTGAGAAAATGGGTTTAAAGGAGCGAGGAGTCACGAAGTCCATATTCAAGACGGCATTACTGACAAGATCTGATGGAGGATAACTTGACGATAGAGATCTATCGCATCTTCATCATGATTAGGTTATGAATCTACTGATTCAAAAGAGTCTTGTACTACTCCCGATATGTCGCCATGTTCGGTACGGAGTAATGAATCCGTGATTAATACTTCAAGAAGACCAATCGGGTGAGCCATGTGAGTTGGGTGCACCAGATGCATGAGAATCGTGAATAGACTGAGCATGATAGTTAAAGTAGGAAGAAAATAGTGCACTGCCTCCTAATCGGTGACAAATTGATAATTGATAGCTTCAACCAATTCTGGTAGGAAATAAAACAGGGACATTCCATCAGAATCAAGAAATGTTTCGATCGAAAGAAAACGAGAGTCTATGGTTCATTTTGTTGCTTCCATAGTTCAGTGGTGATAAGTTAGTTGGTAGAGTTAAAATGGACTCATAACATATTACGTTTTGACTAACTATTGATGTGAAGTAGTGGTAAGCCTGTTAGCTGAAGAAATACGAGAACACGCCAATGGTTTCAAGAAAGTCAAGCAAATAACTTTCTTGGTGTAATAATATGTGCAGACCTATGAAAGAACAGTCAAATACACCGTCCTTTGAAGCTTCTGGGAAAATCTAGTCAGGGATATTATCAAGACTATTTCTGAATCAAGAGGAATAGTTTGTGATTTAGATATAGTATTTTCCGAAAATATATTAAAAACGAAGAATTAGGAATCATCAATTTTCAGCTGTTCTCTGTTAGATTCAAGCAAAAACGGCAATTATTCATTTATTTTGATGATAATTCCACTTTTCTTTTCTGCGGGGCTGAAAATTGTCTACAACATACATCCTGCTTACCTTTTACAGCTAGATTGAAAAGACAATGTGTGGGCTAGTTCATACTGTTTCTTTCTCCCGATATTTGTACGCCGGTTGATTACGGAATAATCTACAATATTGATGGTGAAGACTGACGAGACATGTTTGTGTGTACGTGCTATTTATAAATTACGCTCTCGAACTCTTTTTTGAACGCACCCATTGCAGATTGGAGTTAAGATGGATCTAGATGGGCTTCTTCTATCATGTGTACGGGACTCGGATCATCTCTAAACATAACAAGCGATGTAATGGGTCCATTTGAACCTGAAGTATCATGTATAGTCTTTACAATGTGCGCAAGACAGTTTCATGAGAAATATCGGGAGATCTGACGTGCGTTTTTTGATTATGCAGCGTAACATGGTATGAAAAGTTTCACCTTGACCAAGTGATTTTTGCGACTCCGTTCCACTTGAAGATGTAGATATTTATGAAAAATAACAGAGCGATACCAATTCAACACTGTTGAAAGTAAAACTTGATCGATTTGGATCTGATCCGTAAATGATGTGAATATTGTCACCCACAAGACCAAACATAGTTCCCATGTCGTATTTTTGTCGACATGCGGCACGAAGCGAGCAGTTTTACTATTTTTCACAGTGTGTAATATTGGGGCATCACAAATATATACCGATCAAATAAGTCTATGCCAATTATTTTATTTTGTACAGAATTATCCGAGAACCGTACGCTGAATTTAAGCGCTTCAGGTGAATTTTTCTGAAATAAGTGACAGGTATTGATGATTTAAATGAGTATTGCTAGATACAACCCGTTGTATTTTCCGGATATGCACGATGTAGTATGCGGGGCAATTTGGTCGCTGTAGGATGCATAAAGGTTCGATGCGGTTTATGTATCGTTTCATATGAACATAGCTACAAAATGATACGTCCATTAAAGTAAGACGTTCCTGTTCAAGGGCCGGAGAAATAGTCCAGTTTTTATTCACGCTGGGGAGGAGGTAATAAAAGGTTATGATGTTCCATTTATGACGTTCAAGCGTGTGGAGACCAATTATTAATGGAATGTGGATACCAGAGAGATGCATGAGTATTAGGACTATTTCAGATAACGTTGGCAGAAAATGGTGCATCGGTCCAATACTGTGACACTAATTTTCACCAAAGAAAAAGTTGGAGTTCTTCCTTGAAAGGTCCAACAGAGCACCGGAAAATTTGCAGCATGTATGTGCTTGATTATTACAATAACAATATTTTGTGATCTTGTTTCAGAGGTGCCGCCTAGAAATGCAATACACTGATATCTATTGGAAGATTTTACAGCCAGTTGACGAGTATGTATTTTGAGAAGTAATATATGTGGCATAAAATGTGGACGTACTAGTGCAGATTTCAAATAGTAGTAGAACGATGCCGGATGTACCTTGGGCGGGTTGGAAAATATTTCTTATATCCCTCCCGCTTCCCGAAAATTGTGTGATTATGGGTTCTATTCTATATCAATCTTCATTTAATTTCGCCGTACTTATTTTTCCAAATAACTATTGAGGCTCATAATGTTTTTTATAATTCGTCATATGACAGTTAGTTCTGCATTAATTCCCCAAAAAATTCGTGACCATTCGTATTTCTTGCCAATCTGCTCCAATGTTTTTTCTTAAAATTTCTTCCGTGCTTCAACTGAGCGAAATTCTCTTAACCGGGCTATTCCATGGAACAAAGTCACAAGAGCAGAACTCGCCCACAGATATATTTTGTCATGGTGTCTCCATGGTAATATATATACTAACACTCCTATCTGTTTCTGTTGAGTAAGTGTGCCGTATAGTTTTTCAAGAGCTTTAAATACAGAACCCAGTTCGGAGTACTCCACTCTACCGTAAATGTTCTCCAACAGAAGTTGGCCTTGACGGTCCTTGTCTAAGGAATAAGTGAGCTGAACTAGTTCTGGACGAGGAAATCCTTTTGTTTACAGTAATTTATGTACTTAATTCGAATCTCATAGACATTCTGTTACTGTTCCAAGAATCCGCTGTACTTTTCTGTATATTCGAAGCATCAGTTGATGGTATCAAATTGACTCCAGAATGATTCTTGATCGGTGGAATATTTCTCACACACTACATGTGCACATGAGGAGGCACTAGAGGACGTACGACTATCGTTGTTATTGAAGTCATAAATGTGCTAAAATGGTTTTATAAGTGTCATGCTGCTGTTGTTACTTTCAAAGACAGAATTGTTATGTCCAGTGGAATATATAATGCACAGTGGAGATCAAAATAGACAGAGATTAAATCTAATACATCCCGTACTATGCTAGTAGCACAACATATACCAGATTCAAAAATCAATCAGTATTTTCTAATAGAACGTACAGCGGGAAGAGCTCCAGTTCTTAGCGTATCTTAACTATTTTATGCAGTTTACATGAATGTTTTCGTCATTATATACTTCATTACTTCAAAAAAATAATATTTCTCATTATTTTGAACGAATAATGCTTCAATGCAGATAATTAATTGTTGGACTTGTTTTTTACTTTGATTTCCTGAGTTTTTTTGGACACTTTCAAAGGACTAAGCCATACCGTGAAGCTTATGTGTTTTGGTAGAGGTTGGAGATAAGGTGAGGTTGAATTTATGCAAGTTGTGCATATATCCAATTTTTCTGCAAGAATATCCAACAATAGTACAGGTTCTCAAACCAGACACCCCCGTTCGTTGAAACTTCAAGGATATACAGTTGCACTTCGCTTATCCCAGAGAATATTTCAGCAGCTTCAAAGAGAAAAAGATATCAGGTATTTATATACAGATCAGTCAAACTCGGAACAAAACATATTATTCTTCGCCCAAATGTGATTATGCCAAATACTGACTCGGATCCTTTCCCTAGTACTGATTACCAGCAGGTAGATTTAGTATACAAACAACCACAACTGCTCAAGAGAAATATTTTAGTGCGAGCCCCTTTCCATGCCTGTGTGTTTTCTTTTGTCTCCATGTGTGTTGGTGTGTATTCGTGTGTGATGATGTTTGTTGGAATTTTTGTGAGAGGTGGGAGGTGAGGATGTTAAAGGTGCGGTATTAATAACTTTAAAGTTGTAAAAACTGGATGTTAGCTTGTTTCCAGAACTGAACAGGAAATAATGTAACCGGTTGTGTTTCCGAAAATTCGCGAAAACATTTTGAGTGGTTAAAACCTTTTAATGTTTTTTGGGGCTAAAAATAATTTCCAAAATGTTTCGGACTGTAACAAAAAATGTACGGTTTACCGAAATGGCCAATTTTTTTCAGTGTGAAATATGTCGGCAGTCTTGATAAACGAAATGTTTTCGAGGATGGCCAAAAATTATGAAAATGTATCCCCGAAATATTATTGCATCCTCGAAATTTTGTGTCACCAATTTTGGAGTCCAAAACATTTCTGACGATCGTCAAAAACTTTTTGACGGCCATCTAAACTGTTTTGACAATCGAAATTTATACAATTAATATTCCAGTTTGCATCTTTTTATCTAACGTAGTCATTTTAAAACTCTGTTACAACGAGCAGCATAGTTTGGTAGTACCATGTCCTCCCTACTATTTTGATGTGGTAATGCATCTTGTCATTTTTCATGCTTTACTGCTCATTGTTTGGATACGCATGTTTCCATGAGCTATGCTGGAATGGATCAGAATTAAGGACGCAGACATAAACGATGTCTTTTGGTGCTACATCCATCCCACCAAGTGCGTGGATTGGGTTGATAGGCTTCCATTTGATCGCATGACAGGTCAATTAAACTTCGAAGACGCTGAAAAAGATGGGTTCTGTATATCTACACTTGAAACAACCATACCGGGAGATCTCCGAGAAAGACCACCAATATGAAAGATGTTGAGAATATTGAAGGAAATGTGGATATAAATGATATTATGGAAGACGTATTTTCCCTTATCCCTTAGTCAAGCAATAGTTGAGAATGCTTTCAATCAAGTATTATCAGTTTTCACGAACCACAGTGGCAAACTGGGACAGTTTATTAAGTTGTAAAAGAATTTGGAAGGTATTCGGGAATGTCTGAAACGAAGAACGAAAGCTAAAATATTAAAGAAGGGATGTAAGGCAGAGAAGAAGATTGACATAACGTAGGAAAGTTACGACGAACGCGACTGTAACGAACGCAATTTAATGGAAACCAGTAATGATTCAGAATTGTTTCAGGATGGTTAGTAGAGTGAGGACGAGTTGGATATCATTATATCGGTGGAAAGGAGATATAAAAGATTAAATAAAATAAAATAGAGATGATTGTCATGTACAGTTTCATTCTCAGATATAGATGCCAAATAGTAGTTGCTGCAACATCAGTGGATAGATCATCGCTCTTCGCAGAGAGACTGAAAGTTGTCTACAGATTGGAAACCAGGAAAGAAAATTCTAGTTGATAGACTACCAAAGAGAAATACAGAAATAAACATGGAACTTAATTATTTAGCAACATCAGAAATCCTCCCAAAACTTTTATTCCCAAAAGCTAAACGCATCAACCATTAACGCCTCGCAATATCTAACAAATTGGACAAAGAGGTATTGCGAGCGGAGGTAGGTTTATCCTCTCTCTTCTTCTGCGATGCAGAAACACCGTAGTTATTTCCTAACCCGTGAAGTTTACGTTTGGTATCGTGAATTTGTGGTCCCTCCCAAAGATATCGAACGTCAGTGATAATGGTAACAATGTTTTCTTCTCCATATCTGCAATGGTTGAGGAGAAATGCGTGAGTATAGTTCAATTATTAACACTTGCATGGAATATAGATCACTTATAAGTATTTATCAACACATACGACATGATTAAAGGCATCTTCTTATGTCATGAATTCTTCCTTGGTCAAATACATCTTGAGCTCAACCAAGAATTCCCCAGTCCTCTTCTTATTCAACTGGAGTTATACGGCTTCAAGCCATTCTTAATGCGGGACAAGTGGGAACAGGAAAGCTCACATGTAACCACTTGCTTGCCTGACAAATATTTCCTTGAAAACAGGGACCTGTTTCAGTGCACAAATAGCCTGAACATAGAAAAATCGGTAAATACCACTTATTATGGATGCACGTAAACGACCATTGCCCTTATATCTACGAAAGACTCCTTGTCACGATCATGAACACTAAATTGAAAGAGAATGGCGGATCTATGAACCCGAACGTGCACCACCATGAAATTATTCGGATAATGTCTGCAATATTATTCAACGAAATTGTGAAAGCAAGTATTCATATACTCAGTTATGTGAAATTCGTGATAAACACCATTCTTAATCACCTTTGATACTATCACACCCCCATTGTTCAAATTATGCACGGAATTGAGCATCAATTATGCAGCAGCGAGGGTGCGAAGTTGAAAACACCAAAAGGTGAAGAGATCGACCTTGACCAGTTCTGAAACCATAAAATGCCCTTTTCTATTCTCGTTCTTGACGAAAGTCACAGGGTGGACCATATACTTCTTGTCGACTATTAAGAAGTTATTCTTGGCGACTTCATTATCAAAAGATTCTAACTTAGCAATCGTAGTGCCGTTATACCGGTGACCGGGACCGGCAGTAATAAACCTCGACAATGGTAGGATAGATGACGGAATCCAAGAAAAATTGACCATACCTTCCGATGTTATCTCCGTAACGACGGCATTATGCGCCAAAAAGAAAGAATGCTCCAATTTGATGAGAATATACTTGAGGTTTCATGCTGGTCGACATTTTGGTCTCCAACTTCATCTGGTCCTCCGGATAGAAAGAGCTTGTTTGCTTTCCGAAGACTGAAGTGGATACTGTATTTGATTAAACGCGTGCTGAAGTATGTCTAAAAATGTTTCTGACTATCTGTTTGGTCCTCTGAACGGAAGCCTCGTGATAGATTTCCGGAAACAACGGGAACGTCTACTGTGGGAATTGTTTTGTATAATTTTGTCGTCAACTTTTGTCTGGTCCTACGGGTCGAAACCGCATGGCAGATTTCCAAAGACATAAGTGGTTGTTGTAGTTGATATGAAGATAGCAGAGAGAAAAGGAGTAAAATTCAAATCAGAATGGAACTGTAGTATAGCCAAAATTGATGATTTATCAGCCGACTCCCAAAAGGGGGGTTAGAGAAACAACGGCGTACTTACAGTAGTATTTCAATTATATCCATCCTTTTATATAGTAATAAAAGAAAATTGTATAATAGAGTATTAGTGCTTTTTGAAAAAGGATAAATGACTTAAAAATGTTATGACAGGTTGAACACCTGCAGTTTGCAAGTGAAAATGGGAAAAATCACATCTCATTTTACGTCTTGAAATCGAAAGAAGTGAATTTCAAATGAATTGGGAATGCCAAGAAAAATCGTTGTTACCTAAAAATAATTTCTTGTTATGAAGAATCAAAACACCCCCAAAACCATGTACCTCTGAACCGCCACTTTTCCAAACGTCCATCATCGGCCAGTAATCTTACTTGTAACAACAAATACAACAACAACGGAAAACAACAACAACAGCAAAACAACAACAATAATAGAAACAAGTGCAACAACAGCAACAATAATATTAATAGAACAACAACAAAAAGAGGAACAACAAGAAAAAGAGCGAAAAGAAAAAGAAAACTGAAAGAAGAAGAACAACAACAATAGGAAGAACATCTAGAAGAAGAACTACACAACAGGAATAATATAAACAACAACAAGAGCAACAAAACATATAACAACGGCAACCAGACAACAACAACAACAAGAGCAACAAGAGCAAGAGAAACTACAAAAAGGATGGGGAGGGTAGCTCACATCCTGATATAATTTATGAAAGGAACGCCTGATCATACTATAGGAATCAAAGGATATGCGTTAGAAAAGAATGTTGCTACAACTGCAGATGGTACTGGGAGATGGGCGGTACAAGGTCTACGGATTTGGTACGTAAAAAGAGAATGAGATTCTCTTCACGGTAGGATCGTCTTCTACTGAAGTGAGTGCTAATTTTTTATACCCACTTTGACCGTCGTGGGGAATCGCTGAATTGTTTTGAGGAAGTCTTAAAATGATTTGATTCCCAAATCGGAGGAGGTGTGGTTGAAGACGTCGAAACTAAACTGGAAAACTTTAAATGATCGTTACGAAAACAAAGCAGTCGACAATCGAATTTTGACAAGAGAAAATTATCGTCATCGGGTATTGTTTAAATCAGAGGGGAGACGGAGGAATTGTTGGACGATACTGTACTGGCAGTAGATGAATTGGAAGAAAAAAAGAAAACAAACGGGAGTAAAGAACAACGATGGACCAGAGGATTCAGGAAGCTGGTAAGAAAATATTAAATACGGTTGTGGGTGTGGCCGGTGAAAGGAATGGATCTCAAAATAATGAAGGAACTCCTTCTTCTTCAACCAAATCATGTTTATATCTGTGTCAAGGCGTCGAGCTTTTGATTCGGATAATGATGATCGTCAGCTATTTGCCCATCAGATTAAAATAATGCCTGATTACGGAACCAAAAGACTAAAATTGATCAAGAGAGGATGGATTTTAAACTGTCCTACATTCGTCGCATTTCTTCCTTACTATTAGTAGTATAGCTACTTCGTCCCTAATTATAATCCCAAGTCTCAGGAGATTTGAGCACTCCTCTATTTTAGCCTTCGTTTTTATTGATAGTGAAGTTGGTTTTTCTCGTTTTTAATCGGATCAAACTTTCACTTTGTTCCCTTTTAGATGAATTGTTGTCTATTCCAAAGACAAAAATCCTCAAAAAAGCCTGTCTCAAAATGTAATCAGTGTAGTAGTCATTTTTCCAGAATTATGACTAAACAATAATCCAAAACTAGAAATTCATTAAAAACGAGTTCTTAATATTCTTGAAACATGTCTGAATTTCAAACTCATTTCATAATTGAATTTACTAAACAATAATCCTCTTTAATGAGTCTTAATCGAATTGTCGCATGTCTAGTTCGTTTTTTAGTGTCGCTGTAGTGTTGAGTTCCAAAGGTCTCCCGATTTAGAGACCCCATATAGGGGTTGAAGAATCTTAAGACATTGATATGGGGATAGTTCCAACTCTGGAATGGAAGAATGTAGAAAGAGGTCGCTGCCGAAGGAATTCTTGGACTGTAGGTACGATTGCGTAATGTGCAAAGTTCAAATGTTAAACTCGTAAATGGATGCTGCTGCGAGAAGAAGACAAATGGATGAAGGTTGAGAAGTTTGATATGTGCGTACCATGAAATTCTTCAACTTATCGCTGTGACCACCGATAACGAATTGTGCTTTATGAAGTATTGATCCTCCGTTCGTTGATTTCAGAGCTTACACAAGTCGTCCCGGCAGTACATTCGCATTACTTGGTATGTCTTCTTTTAACATTACTTTAAGCGTACCATGATCGACCACGTTTCTTATCTCGAGCTTTCTAGCTTCCATCATGGCAGGTTTCCCGCTGCTTGGATCCATAAATGGAATTATTTCAGTCAAAAATACATCATTTTCCATTGAGTGATATGAGAAGTTCGCGCATTTTCTCTTTAATTGTTTAAATAATTAATTTAAAAGAGAACTTGGAATGTTGTAATGCTTTAATAGAATTATAGAGTAGGGTCGCTGCTTTGAATCGGGTTGATATTTGACCTTGCACGTGAACCGACTTGGTCGTGCGGTCAAAAGATGATGCTCGATACGGTCCCAGTTATTCGCCATTCTTGTTGGAATGGCCCTTTTTGCGCCATACGAGTACATGGTCTCCTTCATCGTATAACGAATCTGAAGATTTGAGAGTATTGTGATGGAGATCACGGGATATACGAATTTTGTCCTTGTGATCTCGCATCTTGCGCCGGGCGATCTTGAAACTTCCTCTACGTTCTCGGGTGTGAAGCGTCTGCTGTAATCGGAGGGCATATCGAACCTCGGAAATTTGCCAAATAGTAATGCTGAACGGACTAGTCCATCGGATCCCATGGTGACATATTTAGGACCTTTACCGCTAACACTAGTAGCAAATAAAATTCTACCTTGGGGTAGCCGAAAAGAAGTTTACTAAAAGTTGTCCTAATGGACTCGTGATATCTTTCACATATGCTGAGCCCATTGTGTGCTTCAATATTAGTCTTTTCCACCTTAATGCTATCAAGTAGTGCGAGCCTAATGGACGAGTCGCGGAAATTTAAACTTTGATCGACAATGATTCCATTTTGCAGGCCCGTGTATTTTGTCGTCCAGCACTTGATTAAACCAAACCAAACAGTCTTTGTTTCCATATTATTGAGGCGGGTCGCGGCGCTGGAGTTTGTTCCTTCATCAATAATATGCAATATATATATATTGCTTAGAATTTTCGATTTTTTGTAGAAGTTCAATAAAAATACTCTCGTTGAAGTGTGCCGAGTCGGAGCGAAAAAGACACTGAAGCGTAGCTGTGCGGAGTTTACCCTTTTGCAGGTATCTCTGCTCGCAGATATTTGTTGGGGGATTTTTAACGTTCGATTGTCAGCGTTTGAGGGGTTGGTGTGAAGAAGGAGGTTTAATAGTGTAGTTGGAGTAGAATGGTAGAATTGACGGTGGGTGAACTTCAGTTCTCCCGTTGAGAAATTGACGTCCAAAGCGTTAATGGGGTTGAAAAGGGTGTGCATGTTCGAATAACTGCTTCGATAAATGGCGAAAAACATTGTTCAAAGTAACACGTTGATGCGTTATTCAAAACTTCCTGGAGTCTCCCAAGCTTATCATGGACGTTGTCAATCATGAGCTTATAAGCACCAAGAATTTTAAAACCCATGAGTGGTGGAAAATTTACATATACCACGTCAATTTCACGATGATATCTCTGAGTGATGATGTGTTTCAAGCATGAAACTGACGGTACCGAGAGAAGAGATACCTCGTTCCGAAAACGGTAAGAAAAGTTCGAAGGCGACAAAACTCGTTTCGTATTGAAGAATTATTATGCCTCTTGCAAGGCGTCTTTCCCAATTTCCGAAGTAGGAGCCCTGCTATCCACACAGAAAGCATGCGTAAACCTTTTATTTATCCTTGATCTTGTATTAAGGTCGTAGATGCTGTTGCTTGCAATAAATAACCTTATCTTTGGAGCCAATTATACTTCTCTGGATACCAAAATCGTCGTTTTGATTGTAATATTGAAGCTTGGTGTGGATTATGCGTACATTATGCCGGATACGTGAGACTGAATAATATTATGATCCAAGGCATCGTTTGCTTCCATTGAGTCAGAATGTTGATCATTGGTGTCGTAAATAATCGCAAGTTGGGCGTTGAAAGTTCCGATTTAATTATAGCTGTTGTTCATTTGTTCGTTTGGATGTCCATAATCATAGTCGCCATTTGAATTGACGGTGCTAAATTCGAATCCGTTTATTATGACAGACAGGATCTATAAGGATCTCTCACCGTTTTCAACTTTTTGTTGATGTAGCACTTTATCGAACCAGTAGGTAACGGTGAGATGGCGTCCCAAGTTTAAATCCACAGAGATAGAAAAGCTTAACTCGATGGTTTTTGTCTCTCGAAGATTAGTTTCTTGTTGAAGAAGAGTTTTTGTTGCAATTGTTATTCTGGTAAGGTTGATGAGTTGAAAATCTTTGGTTGGTCGTTGAGCATCCACTTCGGTATTAGATACCAGAACGCGTGTTTGGACGATTATCATACTGACTGAAAATTGTTAATTCGCTTGTTGATTACGATGGTTTGTCACACTCGAGAACTGGATCTTTTTCAAGGATGATCGCATGAGTCTAGGACCTCTGGAACGTTTTGTGGTTGAGGTTGCCGCTGATCTTGTTGGTTCTTGGAATTTTTGACTATTCGAAGGCGGGACAGCAGAACTCTTATTTTGTAGCTTTCGTTCTTAAAAATTGTCACGCATTGTGGTGCCAAGTTATAGATGTATGTACTCGGTTTTTCAATACCAATGGCTTCATCGAAAATATCATTATAGACCATGAATTGTTTAATATTCAAAATATATAGGCGCCGTTGGACCTCTTCTGGCTCTAAGCTCTGTCAAATTATTTTGTCATCATTGACATTATTTTTGCAAATGACATGGTATCATCTGTATTGATGAGTTAAATGGTCTTGACAGGTTCTTGAAATATGTTCACAAGGAATAATTATTTATTCTTCATCGAGAACTCGAGCTGGCCAGTGACCAAACCATAATCTCGGAGATCATTACTGATTTTTCATCAATCTCTCCTGAAAACGGTTTTCCTTTATATTTCTAGTCGAGAGATTGCGAATTTTTTCTAGCCCTCATCTGTTGGTTTGTTTGATGATTGTGTTAATCTCGCCTCGGGTCCTAATTGGTGTCATCCTCGTCGTCGTCACTAAAATCGAGTCTTGTATTATCAGTGAGTGGGTGTTCAAGTAGTCTCATTGGATTAAACGGTTGTGTAGTCGGTTCAGTCGGTTGAGGTTGTCGGGAGACCGGTGCAGGATTAATTGATTTTGGTTTTTATGGGTGTGATGCAGGTGGTTGTATGGTTTGGGTGTCGATTTTGCCAAAAGTATGGGTTGATGATGGATCATTTTCTGTTGGTGCTAGCTGACTTCTTGGTGTGGTATTTAGTTGTTCTTCGGGTTGAGTGTACATTGTCTGTTTCAGATGACATAGCGACTATTGAATGAAGAATAAGGTTGCATCTGAGTGTCAATGATGCCAACCTGAGGTATGTCATCAATATTTGTTTTCAATATCAACCGGTTTCAAGTCCAACTCTGGGATTGTTTCAGTAGTTGGATCCCGGAAGCTGTATATCATGGAAATATCTCGCAAAATTCCAACAGCAGGGAGCAGCATTCTAATTTAGTCCACGCTATAAATCTTATTTCCTTCAGGTAGCATGTCCCGAAACGTGACTTTAAGCCCTTTTTGTTTGAGAATAATGTCACCCGTGCTGCCTTTACCCATTTAATGAATCTCCAGGAAGATTTAATGACATCGGTCAGTTCGGAAACCAACAGGCTTGACCGATTTATTTCTTTTACATTTCGCAGGTACCGCTGATAGTGCTTCGTAATGTAGATTGCGTAAATAATGGAGCTTCCAGATATGTCAATGGGGGGAAGCGTGGTTCTTAGTCTTTGCTGCTCTTTGGGTTGTTTGTCGGAGGGATGTGTTTCGAATTGTGTGTTTTTTATTTTGTGACGTCGGAAGAATTATCTCTCTCATTTTTCTTGGTGTAGTCAGAGCTGTTGGTTCGGCTACCAGAAATAGGAAACCTGATTGTCAATTGAAACTGATAGACTCGAACGGCTGTATTCAACGCGATGGAAATGAGCGTCTGCGGTTAGAATACATACCCGTGTATATTTAGTAGTGTAGGTGTAGGTGGGATGTATGTATAGGTGTATTGTGAATGTGAATTTTAGGCGGTGACTACAGTAGAAGTCATAATGTATACGCGAATAGAGGTTAGAGGTGTAGCCAGTTTAGAGGGGTGAGAGAATGAAGGTTAATGAGCAAAAGGAGGATGATTGAATGTTGCACAAGAACGGGGACAAAGGGGAATAGTGGGCAAATAGACAGTAGAGCGAGTGGTAAGAGCGCGAGTCAATATCAATACCGACTTTGTGACTTGTTGGACTGATATCAATACATGTACCGGGAATAATAATAAACTGAATGTTTAGTTATTAGAGGTATTTGGCAGAAGAGATTTTTCTCGTTTCAATTTTAGTTTTTCGTGCACGTGGTGCGAAAAGTAGAAGAAATGAAAACGTATTTCGGGTTTTGGTAAAAGCGGAAAACTTTTGGGAATGTAGATACCATGAAAGGACGAAAAATAATGCAATCGGTTTGCTGTAGTGCTCGAAGCCAAAATTTAATTACAACTGCAACGGAAGAAGGTCTCATTTGTCGGATGAAAAGATAATCTGAATAAACGGCGACATTTTATTTACTAAAAGAAGGATGGGACTGTCAAAAAGGGCCAGTAGACGAGAGCCTGTGGGTGTGGTTTATTAGGAAACAATCAATTGGATTTGTGAAAGTGTAAGATTAAGTGTAGTGGGGTTAGTTCTGTTTATTACGCGGTCCTTGGAAGCGCAGATTGACCTCTAATCCTGATACTATTGAATATTTTCGCAGATGTGCTGGTCGGATGTTACGTTAATGACCCACTCGACTCTACTTGTAGTCGGTCAGTCTGATATCACGTAGAATGCACCGGAATGATTTGCTCCTACCCTAGCTATTAACTACTTAGTGCGTGATTTAGATATAGTTTCCCCTTTCTGGTTGTTATTGACCGCTAAATGCAGCAGGTTGGGTTTTGGATGGGTTGCGATGTCTTTGATAATGTCTACCTTTATTATTTTCGATTCTATATCGAAAAGTGGATACGAATAAGTAAAGAAAATAGGAATGATTCCTGACACATGTGATACGAGCAAAATAGCTAATGTTCTAATTAAGCTGATGATTCCAATCTGTGACAGGATACACGTGTGTGTACGATTGTTGGGGGGCGGATCGCCTCTTCCTAATGAAAGTCACAGTAAAGTACAGTAATGGGTGGTTCGGGCCCTAGTCGGCACTCGATAATTGCATTTCATACTGTAGGGGGTGGTTGTCTGTCAGTGTAAATTCTGGTCTCAAATCATATCTGATTACTGTATATAATAATGTAGTGGGTGGTAGTCCGGCAGTGTCAATCTGCTTGATGGTCAGTACTGTGTGCCATCTGTATTCCGAGTAACAGTATTTGTGCCGTCGCTATTATACGTCTTTTAATCATTGGTGACCTGGACTCTTTTACCTTGTTGCTCTTACTACCATCCTTCTTAGCGAAATTTGCGTCACGGATTTTCAAATGCTCATCCTTAATGTCACCGTCGTTTTTGTAGATGGATGTTGCCATTAATCTCCTTATCACTTACCGATCATCTTTCTGATATAATCCTCTTTATTGCTACTTCTCACGTTACCGTCATACTTTATCGTATCTCCTACTGTTCAACTACATCCATCATTGTATCCGTCTCCCCCTTTTCCTGAATCTTCCCTTCTCGCCTTTTGATTATCAACATCATCTGTAACTACCCTTCCTTCATCGCCTTAGTCATTTTAGTATTTGTCACCATCACTATCATATGTTATATATTACCATTAGTCCCTTTATCATATAGTGTTACCATCCGTCATCCTCATTATCATATAGTATGTGTTACTATTCTTCCCTTTATCATTTAGTATTATCACCCGTCATCCTCATTATCATATAGTATTCTTAACCATTCTTCTCCTTCGATATTTCCTCACCATTTTCATCCTATTTTGTATGACACACCGCTAGTCCTTCTATCGAATCGTGAGTACGATTCGACAGGGACAGAAAGATTTTACTATAATAAATGCAAGTAAAAGGCTAATAGGCAAAGAAAGCTCGCTATGTTCTCTTAAGCTGCAGATGGCGATGTACGAATAACCCTGTATTCGTTTAGAGAGGCCAAAAATGAAAGAAATAATAGGTTCCTTCGCATTGAAAGAAGACAAATACGAGGTACAAGATTTAATATAACCATATTTTCTACAAAAAGAGCTTTAATTGACTTCCGAAGAACAAAAGAAATCGAAAAGAGAAGTGAGCTCGTGGGATTATGTGAAAAAATAAATAGGAGAAGGTATTGATCCTGCCCAATTACAGCATCATATATTTTATTGAAAAGGTTGGCATCTCCAACCAAGTGGACAGATCTTGAATATATGTTTGGTATGAAAAGCCCCGTTCTTCAGATGGAAATCTGAGGTTTTTTGGAATGTGTATAATGTTTAATAGCTAATTGGGATCATTTGATTAAAACTTTTCGATTAAATTTTTCCGCGAACGAGCTGAAATATATGCTGATGTTATAAAACAGAACGGAGTACCATTAGATTCTTGTGTAGATTTATTGACGACAAGAAAATACAGATGAATCGGCCGTCGGGTTCTAATTATTTACACCGAGCATGTTATTCTGGACATGAAAGATTCCATTGCATCATATGCCAAAAGATTACAACACCTGACGGCCATATATTCGATAGGTATGGACCGGAAGAGAGGAGGAGGCATGATATGACTCTTTTTAGAAATAGTGACACAGATGATATAATGAAAAATGAATTAAACATAAATAATAGGCAGTTATATATTTATGGGGATCCAGCATATGTCTTGAGGCCGTGGATAATTGTTGGACATATCAGATCTACTGCAACAGCAGAAGAAATGTGTTTTAATAAAGAGAAGAGTGCAGCGAGAATAGCTGTAGAGTGGAACCATAAGGATGTAAAACAGATGTAGAGTTCACAGGATTTCAAACGGTTCCTTAAAGTAAAGAGAGCAGCAATTGCACTTATTTACCAATCATATGTTTAGTTACGGAATTTCAAAGTCTGCTTACATATATCAGGACAAGTAACTGAAAATTTCGATTGTAAACTACCATCCTTACGTTATTATATAAATAATTAATATATTATCACTCCTTCCGTTTTAAACTTTCCGCTAGGGCAGCTAAAACTTCTATGAACCCTGTACGTTCTTCATTGTTTGTATGGAGGTATTTACGTTCCATCTCCAAACGGTTCTCATCGAGTTGAAGAGTTTCTCGTCTTTACGTAATTTACGTTCCAGGGCATTCCGTTCCTTCTCCTCTCTCCGTTCCTCTAATTTAAATAGATTCTCTTCTAATAATAATCGTTTCGTTTTTATATTGGTTCTATCTTTCACACTGTTCTTTAAAATATAAATGACTTCCTCTGCTGCATCACTGCTCTCTCTACGCTTATTTCCACATGCAGAACTCGGTATAGTTGATGCGACATCTACGCCACTTTCATCCAGATCAACTGATGTAAACGTTTTTCTAGTTGTTAAAATACGTCTTATTCCCCCCGCCTAGCGTCAGACGTTCCTCCAGTGCTGTTTTCTCGTCCCTGTTTTTCTCAGTTTTTCTTTATTATCATCAATTTACAGAACTAGATCGTCCAGTAGTAGCTGTCTTTCCCCGTATTCCTGATCTATCCCAGTTGTACCCTCACTTTCCCGCCGTTTACATCAATGCTCGTCTACAATGTTTTAAATTTGTCACTCAACGTTTTCCATGTGGGTCCTGTACGGTAATCAGAGTAGAAGACGGGTATGTCGCAATAAAATGAGGAATAGTATCATCAAATTTAGACTGCATCGTTCCATGAGCGGCAACGTGCGCTCCCGTAATTGACACACACTTCAGAAGTGCTGCATCAAGCGTTTTGTTGAACCGGATTCTCCTTTTTTTGGAAATTCTATTTCCCAAAGGCGCGTTGTAGATGGAGAGAATGCTGAGAGTTTGTGGCGATTGAAGAAATGTAGGCGGTTGATGTGATGACAGGAATAAAAGCAGGGATTGCAGTGAAGGAGTGAATATAGGACGTTCTTGGAATAGAGACGGGGATGTAGTGACGGAGGGAATAAGGGAAGGGGAAGTTATTGTGGTGGATGGTGCTTGTTGTCGCGATCGGCGGATTGAAGGAGGGTTGTCATATATGGAATATGGGTTCAGATCGTACCAACGAACGGAACGGAGGTACCGGTTGTTATCATGGGAAAAGGGGTGCCACTTGTTGCCGCGTACGGAATAAGTTGGTTGCTTATGGTGCTCCTAGTGGAACCTTGTTGTTCCTAGTTTTCTTGTCTCTCCATCGCCGGTAGGTTGTTTTAGAAAGATTGACGACGTGAGCGAGTTGGGGGAGAATGTTCAGATCGATTTGAGCCTTTTTAGCAGAAGGAAATAGGGGTTACAATTAGGTTAAAAATTACCACCCTGTGTTGTCTGCATTACCGTTTCGACATTACTACTTTTCCCCTCCTTCCGGTTTCTCATTGGTTTAAAAAAGATTTGTTTATTAATTAACTTTTGGTCATACTGTATTCGAAGTTGGTTTATTTTAATTCGCAAAATAGAGTTGAAATTTTGGCCATTTTTCTGTCCGGGCTTCTCTCTCCTAGCTACACGTTACGCATTCATTCTTATTTGCCACGTTCCACATTCCTTCATTTGACATTTTGCACGTATATAAAATTGTTCAATGATGGAAAGAATCTAAAAAAGTCAGATTTTCCCCATCATCGATATCAGACATCAAAGGTTATGGGCCTACTAATGTACCACTGAAAATCAACCGAACTTCAAGATACCATATAACCCTAAGAGTTATCATTCATATTCGCAAATTGCGTTAATTTTGCGTTTACTTATACCGTATAAATATCATGCACCAATTGAGTTCATTTTGCATTCACTTTTATCCTACAAATATCACGCCGCTTGCGTATATCCCGCTGTATCATAATATCATATTGCCATTATGGAAGCACAACAACCTGTCGTGCCGACCCATAATCGAACGATCCCCGAATTGGATGCGGACAACATAATTCCATGGATTATGGCGATAAAATGTGAAGTTGGTACTCTACAGATCACGCCCTAGATTGAAGATATCAATTAAACATTCGATCCCGTCCATCAACAAAGCGTTAGTGAACTTAAGGGCGTAATAATATCCTCCTTACCAAAATCAGTCGCCTCAGCTGTAATAATTACTGAAACACCTCGAAAACTATGTCTTATCATATCACGCGTTCAACAAAAGCTGGAGCAAACAACTGTAGTCAATCACGACACTCTCCAAACTAAAGCAGAGAGTACAATAATAACAAGTTATGACAACACTCAAAATTTATATTTTAAAAAAAAAAAATAGTTCTAGCTATGATGAAGCTAATAACGGTAAGTCAATTCTTGACAGTGCAGACTATCCAATTCATACCGCCACAACAGGACCGGTCATGACAAATCTAAAACTCGTCATTATTTCAATGCCACCAAATCTGACACTGCCATCACTCACGCCGTCATACTTCACTCCCCCACAACAAATGGTTTCATTTCCACTCAGCCAATAACGGCCTCTAAAATCCGAAATACCCTCATCTCCGTCAGTGAAATCGCAAAATCAAAGAAGACGTCCTCTTCACACATACATATGCATATTTTCATCCTGGAAAACTTTTCAAAACAATTGCACTCTCCATTCCCATCACCAAATGAGAATCACAATCATACAATTTGTTACATGCATCATATAAAAACATTGCAGAGCCCTCTTCTTTCTCTGCTAGTATCATCAAAGATCAGAAATCCCTTCTTCCACTGAATTCCCCTGCATCCTCTTCACCAAACCATACCTTGAACTGCCCATTCATTCCATTCCATACCACAAAAATGTTTAAATAATCTTCATCTTCAACGATAAACCCAAAATCATTAGCCTGCACTTCTATCATGCAGAACCTCCTTGCTTCCAGCCATCTTTTACATCATCTCCTGTAACACTGAATTATGCAATGAAATTACACTATTCATTCAACTATGCATCCGTACCCCTCCTCCGAGTCATCAGAAATCCAGTCCTTTACCTAATTTTGGACCATATATCCATACCTCGAAATGAGATTCTAACGTGACCCGAATGTATTCATTGGAAATTAGCCCCAAATCTGTATCTTCTCTCCTCCCATACCATCCCATCGCCAGTTAAATATCTTTCAAGTGATAAAATCGGACCCATTACCCCCTTCTGCAAGATGGCATCTCCACGTTGTCATATTCTTAGACATTGCGTCACGATTCATCATTGCCATCCCCATCCTTTCACATTCAGACCTTTCCAACATCATCCCATCCAAAATGAAATTCATCCTCAGTTTACATGGCAAATGGCCTGGCCGCTTTCATAGCTACAGATCAATATAATACCTCAGAAAAGCCGTTACATCATTCTTCACCGAGGATGGCACCATGAAAACACCAATATCGCCTCATCAACCTCAATCCAACTCTAAGGAAGAGCTAAACAACCAAAACCTACCCAACGCTGCACGCTCACCACTCGCCCATACTCACATGTCAAACAATTGCTGGGATTATGCTATATTAGACGCTACATATAAATATAATCATATCCCTCACAGGAAGACAAAAAAGATCCCATGTCACTGTGGCAGCTTATCTCTCCATTCCCTCAAATACTCATGCCTCTCGGCAATATCGGCACTATATTCGATCATAGCAACAACAAAACATTCTTTCATCAAGATCACGATAAGTACGATTCCTCTACAATATCAATCACTCCCATTCCAATGAAATGTTTCTTGACACTAACCGCGAAGCTATTTGCCGCGAAACAGATTTCAAACCATACCACACCTTTTTCGACCCAGAATTTATTTCTGGATGTGCTTTTCCTATTTACCATCGCCATGCCACTTCTTCCACCATTCTCTCTGACACCCCTGCACCGAAAAATGAAAAGAAATGCAGACATACCTCGACTGCTCACTATGGCATACTGCCTGCGATCAACGATCATGAGTTACATCAACTAAATGATAATTGCGTCATTTAATAGCTCCCCCTAACGAAACCCCGCATAACATCAAAGACCTTAAACCAATCATGCTCACAATGACGTACCATTATAAACGATCGGAAAATAACAATATCACACGTAAAGAAAGACGCGCAGTTCGGGTAAATCTCATGAAACCGAAGATACATTACGACCCTAACCACGTCAGCGCACATGTAACCGAAAAAAAATCATTAAGATTCCTATTTGCCCACGTTCGTAAATTGAAGCAGCGCATCTGTCATTTTGATATTTCCTCTGCTTTTACGCATGAAATATATGACCCTCAACGTACTGTGTATGTCAAACAGCTACCACTATCAAACGGATCATTTGCATATCCCGATTGCACTTATGGGATTTTGAAAAAGACTCACTACGGCTCTATGCCTGCTGGTAACATATACCTTATAGAATTGCATGTACACCTCATACCCGACAATTACCTGCAGTCGAAAGTCGACCCATTCATATATATTGTAAACATCTTTCGAAAGGTCCTACCATCATTTCCATCACAAATGATGATTTATTGGTAACAGCACCTAATAATGACTATATAAAAGATTTTCTGTGATATCTATCCAAATTGGTCCTGGTCGTTCCTCGATCTTAGTAGCCTCTTCCTCACCTGCTA
>JAULBU010100194.1:9051-26610 GCA_032358235.1 Odonthalia washingtoniensis
AAGTAAATATGAAATGCTAAAGCGATTTTTGGAAATACGTGAAGAGTTGATTCAGGTAAGTAACGACAAAAATGCTGATTTAGAGGTTGAAGACAGCATGAGGTTTGCAAACAAAGCTTACAGCTTTTCTGAATTGCTTGCTGAAATTGATGTCGTGACACGGTCACTTCCGAAGAAAGGCCACAGGCTTGCATCTTGTCGTGATGATATAGATGTACTATTGGATACAGTACATCAGCAAATGTATGATTCAAATTCGCCATTTTTAGGTGCAAACTGCAATATTCCTATATTGCAAGTGATTTGAATATTATACACAGCCCTCACGTCGAGTCTGCGGTTATTAAACTTCAAAGAGGAGAAAATTATGACCTCAATGGTATGGAAAAGGAGTCTCTTTCTAGACTTTCCATAACTAGAATAAATTCCTCTACTGAACAGGTACAACCGAACAAGTGGATAACGATGGCGGAACGTCTCGCCAAGAAGAGGAGGGTTAACGAGAAAAATAGTGAATATATGGGCTTCAATTTCATTCTGGGCTCAATGGCAGAGGTGGACCGAGTTTGGAGCATTTCAAAATACGTTTACACTGAAAAACGTCGGTCAATGACTCCTCAAGTATTCGAAGCACTTATATTTCTTCGTCTCAGCGAACGATTCTGGGATGCCACATTAGTAAGTGACGCTATCCATGCATCACGTATTGAATCAAGACGAGATGATGAGTCAAACATTAAAGTTTAAAGGAGGTTCTTCATTTACTAAAGACTCTTTAAGTTCAAAGGGTACTAATGTCTAAGGACTGGCACCCTAAGGCCCCACCTGCTAATCGATAGCTTTTCATGATAAGAGAAATGACTTTTACTGTTGATACAGTCGATAAAATATTATTATTATTATGTCCTATATCCACTGTTAAATTCCTATAATGCACTCCATTGTTGATTGATTTACTTACAGTGTAAACTGTACCGAATTTACATTATCGATTACACGCATTCGTCTTAAAAGGGTCTTTCTCATTCTCTGATATGTATTGCAATACGTATTGCCCCTCCATTATGTATTCCAATACGTATAGCTCGTCAATTATTTACTGCGATACGTATTGGACACGTTTTGTAAGAAAAATTCATATTGCGTATTGTAAAATTTCCAGCAGTACTCAAAAATGCTATTTAACACAATATTCGCACGACGCCGATATTGATTCTTGAACTCTATATTAAAACATATTTAAAAAAAATGGTTCTAAATATGAATGCTAGTAGAGTGCAGTGTAGTCTTGTGGAAGGTGGTAGGGCGCATGTAGACGGAGATATGAATTTTGCAAGATGAAAACATATGCATATTAGAAATTTGATTGAATTTGAGTGATACAGTATGAAGTATCCATCTGAAATTACGGTTATGCAAATATAGAAAAATTTTAGAAACAATATTTAATGTGTTTTCTAATTTTTACTGTCAGCAACTTAGTTACGGAACGAAGAATGAAACAGGCCCAAAACACATCATTGAACAGTTACTGTTCTGTACACTGGCTAAATTCCCCAAATTAATAAACTACCATCTAAAACCCAAAAATAAAAGTTTTTCTAAACCTTCATTCAATTTTTCAAACAAAGAGATAGTTTCTGGACCATCTTCTTGCTTTTCTAAGAGTGTTTTCATTGCTTACTATATCTTGTTGAGATTAAAAAACAGGAGCATCATTTGTCAAATTACCGTCTAATAAATAGTCATAAACAGGCATAACATCACCATTTACAGCACATCTTAATAACCAGTCGAATGTAATAACGAAAATTCATATTGCGTATTGCAAAATTTCCAGCAATACTCAAAAATACTATTAAATAGTATTTTTGAGTATTGCTGTTTTGTCGCACCCCTGCTACCTCATAATCCTTTATGGTAATATTCTCTATCACATATAAGTACACTGAGAATAATTATGATTATTTGCTATGGTTTAGATGTGTGTATACAGTTGTGTTGAATTTTTTTAACGTAGAGTTTGAATAAAGTATAATGTATTTATTTTTGTTCCCATTTCTGTATATACTTCTCTTGCATTGCATTGTGCAGTTTCCACATTAGATATTTACTCAAGGCTACTGTTCATAGATCATATGAATATACCTGTAGGACACCCCATGGTGTGAAAACACGGGGTACTAATATTTATGGCATACAGTATAAAATATAGTATTTACAATATCCGTGAAGTTAGCATGTGATTTTATTTTCGCAAGGTCACATCTTTTGAGGAATGTTCTGAAATCTAATGGTGATAATCGAACTTGTCAGTAAAATGGTCGCAACAATTAGGCAATATTTTACTCTCGTTTGGTCATAATGACATTCTGAAGTATGGCAGGGTCCCGATCGGATGACAAAGGAATTTTTGAAATTGGTTGTTAAGGTTCTTTTTTGTCAAGGTTGTATAGACAAGGAAATTAATAGACAAATTTCCAACATTGCATACGACAACTTATATATCTTTTATATAGATTCTGTTGGAAGTTTCCGTTTGGATTCCTGAAAACATACCATTTCTCATAATCAGTTTGTTTCACTTTGCAACGTGCAGAATTTACCAGTACGGTACTATGCCTACCGGTTAAATGTGAATTATTGTACACCTACTTCACTTCCTAGTTGTACTGTAAAGCATTATGAAATGCACATCGTGAAGGAAGCTGATCCATGACATATACCAATTGGTTTGACAGGTCATACTACCAATTGGTTTTACAACATATATAGAAAATAATTTCGTTAAAAACACCGTATTGTGAGCAAAATGATGTACAATGCCATATTACACATGATAATTGAGATGATCCATTTCGGTTCGCAAAAACTCTATCACTGCTTACAGCTTCTTGTTTAACCGAAATAAATTTCCATCAATAGTTTAACAACTTTCAGAACATGTCTCTTACCATATGAAAATACAGGTTGTTTCTATTGTTTTAAACCCATTTGTATTTCTCATTTTTTTGTACCATTCGGTTTGTGAACATATATATACCTAAACATATTTAACATATACTACTCTACATTTAAAAACATTTAGTCGTAACACATAGCAGATAATTTGATCATTCTCTATTCAATGGATCCATTCGTTCTGTGAACAAAAAATGGAACAAACCCCAATGAAATTTTTCAATATGGTATGAACAGAACTTTGCTATCAAAAATCATCTAAGTGTCCCAACTGTCTTCCATTATACTCGAAACTTTCTCTATTTTCCAAATTGGTATTAGACGTATATTGTTCCCATCCAGTTGCAGACTGGCCCACTTCACGGTTTTTCGATTCCATAATCCTATATAAATCTGATGATATATGTCCATGGAACTCTTTATCTCGGAATTGATTCATCCGAATTATAGCATTACGCAAAATAACACACACATTAGATATGCGTATGGTCTCGTCCAGGTAAATATACGTATTTCACGGCGTACAATCTCAAATATTTGTAATACACCAAACAATAGTTCCACATCTTTTTTTATAGAATCTTGCTTGAACGAATAATTCTTTTCTTCTTGTTTTCCGATCCGGTTATAGAACGAGCGAAAAGCAGCCAATATGGGTATATGTCATCAACAAGAAAGTACAGAATTTGATGATAATAACCTTCTTCTTTTATGATATAGGGGTCCAAGACTCTTATGTCGAATGCTCGGCTGAAGATACTTTTGAATAATGAAGACCTCGTAACAATATTTAGGTGTTATTCGTGCCTGGTCTCCCTGAAAACCATGACCAACATCACAGATCATGATCGCACCAACGCTCTCACTGCCAGTGCAGCAGTGCTGCCTAGTGGACAGTTGAACTTTTAGAAACCCATAAATTCAGATACTGACCTTTCATTGCACCATGACAGTTCTTGCAAAAGAATATTTCTGTAATCCAGGGCCCGGATGTAACCTGGAAAACCGATATCATAATAACTATCCTTTATACACGTCAGCTCCTGCTTTGTTGAAATCTGTTGTAGGACCGACAACCATACATTCAAATTATAATAATAATAATAATAAGTTATCCACAGATGTTCCAGCGCTTATAATTTGTAATGCATAAAGTATCTTCATATCCGTCGGTATACATTTGTGTCAGATTCCATTAACCCGTTGTTTCCAAAAACCAGAACGGTGTTGTAGTAGATGATGTCGTAGTCTATATTACAAGACTCTTTGAATCGAGAATTGACGTTTAAATATATAGTCTGGGTACCTAGGGTTTCGACAAACGTAATCTTTCATGCAAGAAGAAAATCAAAGAAGATAATGTTTTGCCCATCTTACAAGCTCACCATACATACCAAACGGTTCAACTTTATCCATGTACATACGGTTAATTTATTCCATGATTCCTACAACTGCAGACTGTTCTTGTTTAAACTAAACATCAACATTTTCAATTCAATTCAATTCTTTTTCCCCTACGCATGATTTGCACAATAACATCATTAATCATCTCTACTAGATATGGGATTAGTGATATTATCAGGGGTGGACAGTATCCGCCCTTGACATTTGATCCCAGTCAGACCAGAACAGTATTTTTACTTGATAAGGTAATATATTTTTTCAAATCAGCGTTACCTGCGATTATGATTGACTTCTATACCAATTGATGTCGTTACATATTTGTATTTCCGCAATTGACTTCGTTACTTTACAATATGGTTTTTCAGCATGTTCTACTGTAAAATTTTGGAGCACTGCCGAACGAGATGTTTCACGACGGCGATTGACTTTATTTAAATTTTTAAACAAATAATACTGTTATGAATTCGTATTACAACATCCGCATGGTATAACTTAACGTAATACATTCTCAATTCTTTTCCTCATATGTTTTCTGTAATTGTCTGCAACACCTTGTTATACCTACCGGATCTATCCGGTAGAAACCTTAATTTCACGTAACTTCTTTCCAATTTGGTAGCACGAGCTCATTACTTTTCAACTATGGCACTATGTCAATAGTTCGTTTGAGTTCCGTTTGGATAACATCATTTATTTCTTGTCCCACACTGCTTTCCCATTTATGGGACTCCCGTTTTTTATTCCTTGATACTAGAGGGCTTCTTTCTGATATAACCTCATACGTCATTTCCTTGTTCCTCTAAATTCCGTATGGTACGTAAATGATTCCTTCCCACTGAACCTGGACCATCACCTGTAAGCCTTTCAGTTCGCATATCCCTAACGCTACTATGTTTAAAATTACTGGCACTACTCATTTCATCGCATCGTGCATTGTTTTTGACTATACTAATCTGGTTCCGTGTTAGTGTAGACTCGAAATTGAGATGTTACACAACAACGTCTTCAATACGGTTTGAAGTCACTTCTGAATTTTCATCACTATTCGCTCTAGGTGCCTAATGTTCTTACGCGTTCTATTCTCACACCATCGGTTCCATCTACATTGCCAAATTTTGGTATTATGGGCAGAACTTGAGCCGCTTTAACATACTTAAAGCTAATTCCAATTTCAGGATTGGTTCAATTTTCCTTTCGTCTGCGACAATATGAAATTACATGGGCCTATTTCAACAACGTTTCCAGTTGCACATTTCCCCTATGGTTCGTTTCCCACCACCTGCTTGTAGCATCCATTCCATAGTTGCCAGTTAAGTGCAAACAGTCCCCATTTGCACCGAATTGAGGCTTTCGTCCATTTCATGATATACTTTTCAGTACATAAATTTGAAATTACATTCCACATGGTATATTCTATCTGTACAAACAGTTGTGTTTGATTAATCCGCGCCTTCGCCAGGATTAGAGTTTCTTTTTTACACCATTTCGGTCTACTCCTTTTATCTTCCGTCTCATTTCCGTCATTTTTTCCTGTTTTTCTAACCGCGCGGTCTACCTGCACTCATCCTTATCCTTTCCCCCCACACTCCCATTTTTCGAAATTTCTGAGGTCATAGTTCCTCCCAAAAGTTCTTGTTCGCTCCCTACATAACTTTTATGGGCATCAATATTTTGAACTATATCACTATTTACTTCCACAAATTCCGTACCGACTTGTTCAAGCATTCTTCCAATTTATTTCATCTCTACATTACCTCCAGAAGGAGATGATTTTGTACCATAATTCGAATCAAATCTTTCTTCAGTTG
The DNA here is from genome assembly GCA_032358235.1 of Odonthalia washingtoniensis. Lineage (NCBI taxonomy): Eukaryota > Rhodophyta > Florideophyceae > Ceramiales > Rhodomelaceae > Odonthalia > Odonthalia washingtoniensis. Next base: position 15,225 of record JAULBU010100194.1, read on the forward strand.
CCTTATCTATGCACAATGTTTTCCTCTAAATCAGCTGTTTCAACAAATACCCCTATCTTAATCTAAGGCATGCAAATCATTCACACAAATTATGACTTGAATGAAACATGCACAGTCCTGTTAAGATAGGTGGGAAATAGACATATGTTGTCATGACTATAAATCGAAATAAATCGAAATTTTGTTGTCGGTACACCGGTATTGTGATAGTCATGACAACGGTAAACGATGACAGAACTTATAGATAATTATTATTTTCGTCGTACGCAACTGAAGCAAGTAAAATAGTGAAGAAGATGAAAACAATAATTGTTAAAATGGGTATTCTGTACGGCATGTTAATGATATAATGCGCAATGGTTACATAACAGACATAAATGTTTTTTATTACGCCGCTGTGATTTGTATAACATATCTGCAGACGATCAGAATTATATAAATATGTTATGTATAAGAGAAATACTTGTAACAACCGTAAATTATGTTTGTAAAGTATATCCCACAATTCAAGTTTACAACGTTTCTGATTATTATAATGACATGTATATACTAATAAATGTTTATTGAGAAGTAGTACTGATGGCAGTACATGGATTAGGAAATTGTGGAAAGGGAAAAGGGCAAAAAGGTGAGACGAAGCCACTGTATGAATATGATAAAGTTGCAAGTTGAAGTTAAAAAAATGAAGAAAACATATTTTAGTTAATATTGCTGTAATAACACAGAAATAACTTGAATGTGAAAGAAAAAATATAATTTTGCTGAAAGGCATGCAAGTTAATACATTCATTGATAACAATGAAAGAACATTCAAGCACCATTAATGGTTTGCAATCCTTGCACAAAGGGGAAAGTTCAATAAATCTACGTCGGGGAACGATCGGTGTTGAGAGAAATAAGATCTTCCAGCAGTCTAAAATGTTCTTCTTGGTCGGTAAATGGAACATCACGTAGCACCACTCTTTCCACTTCATATTAAATGTTTGTCATTACTTCGATCGCAGTTTGTGTAATGTTACGATCCATTTCAATATCTGATTGTGTAGAATTTTCCGTTTCGGTTTGTAGAATAGATTCCAATATAGATGCAGCCACAACTGATTCCTCCTTTCCACATATTGGTTCATAAGAATTAATATTCTATGGAGTACAACGTATGTATTCTAAATCCGAATGGTCTAGTTGAGTTCCCATCGTCTGTTCTCGCGTTGCAAAATTTCAAAACGAGACTGTAGAATCTCAAACAACCGTTCGACATATTTCCGTACGGCTTCTTGATTCTTCTAATATCTCCGCGCATCAACATCTTCTGTTTCTGCCACTGGTATTACAAATGATGGCCAATTTGGATAGATTCCATGGACCAATAGGTATAACATGTGATTTGATGATACATCAAGTCCAATATTATATCCTTTCGTTACGGCTATGCAGAACATTTCTGAGAATATTCTGATGAATAGTGGAAATTTGCGACGAAATTCAAATAGTTGTTAGTACCGGATCGTCCAGAAAACTAGGACTAACAGTAAAGACTGTGATCACACCAACCCTCACACTGCACCGTTGCACTTTTCGAATCCTTACTGTTTAGATATTGTCCTTTTAAGGTAGATGGACAATTATTCCATGTATACTTCATACAATCCACTGAGCCTATGAATCCTGGAAAACCCATTTCCTTGAAATTGTGCTGGATATCGATCAATTCCGAAATGGAAGGAAATCTATTAAAAAGATAGCGTCCATAAATCTCCATTACTTCAATGCAAAATTCATAAAAGTATTCCCTAACGAATTCCTCAGACATACAAACAGCATCATCAAGGCTATCGACTGTGGTCCCTGAACTCAAAATACGTAGACCAGATTATATCTTCAAAGTATGTCGCGATGCATTTGAAACCCAGTCCATTCTTGCGATTTTTCCAGAATTCCAATCGGTGTTTTGATAAATCATTCTTCAACTGGAAGCAGAGAATACGAGGAATGGAGAACCGGGGTCTGAGCTTGTAGTCGGGAAAAGTATGATTCACATCGATGTAGTCCCTTATCCATGATGATTTACCTCGTGTATAGTTTTTCGAACCTAACACACGACCCATGCTGCCATGTTGCCGGTCATTATCCGTTCGTTTCATATTCAATGTAACATCCAGCACCGCAACTGATGCATTCTGTTGTTGCTGTACTGTGGACAGTAATAATCTCATGCCGTTAACTCGGTTTCTGTTGTTCTTTACGACCTTCTGTATGTCCAATGACATATGTTCAGAAGACATTTTCCGGTAAACAGTTATGGTAGTGCAGGATGAGATGTGGTGATGAGATGGAACGGTAAGTTTAAAAAAACCGATAAACCGTTTCAGACTTTATTTACATGGTCAATAGAGAAACAATGAAAATAAAATTTCTCCACATTTGGGAGAAATGGAACTATTGAAACATGAACTTCAAGAACACGTTACCATTGCTGTTATTTGAACAGGTGTAAAACATAGTAGTAAATTAGTGGCTGTTTCCATTCAATGGAAACTAGTAAATTAGTGGTTCTTTCCATTCAATGGAAACAGCCACTAATTTATGCTCATTTTTGCACCTGTACAAATTTTGTGAACAATGGAAACATCGGTGTAGTTGTCATGATTGAAAGTACCCTATTGGCTTTTTGGGAATCTCCGTGTTATGTACTGCCTTACACAATTGAGAGACGCTCTTTCGATTGTTCAAATTATTTATTAAATTGGGCCAGTGTAAGTTAACAATTAATTTTAAATTAATACGGCGTACCCGGTATGGTGAAAAAACGTCCATTCCCCAGAAGCGGGTTGAAAACCTAATTTTTCCTTGGAGCGCCGAGATTACTGTTCCGGTAAATTTTACAGCTACATCCTCAAAAGTAAACTCATCACTAACGCTATATTCAGCCATATCGAACAATCAATCTAATAAAACATGGACGATACCGATGATATTTTACAACCGGAGGATCTTGTCAACGAATATCTCAATGAACATAAGGTAATTGGTCCTCAATTTATGGAGGAAATAGATGAAGCACAAGATAAAAACGAACATGAACCTCAGATGCATCACAATGAATCACTATTAATCACTATTGCATCTATTGAAGTAGATGAAAGTGAATAATCTCCAAATAATAAGACTCATGAGACTCAATGTGATCACGAAGAATGAAAAATAGAAGATTATGATGCTACTAAAAAGTCATTCATGCAAATGGATAGTGACGAAATAATTATAGTAGTTCAAAACATGCTATTCTCAACGACTTCTAGAAAAGGTAAAGCAAATTATCTATATGGTAAAATAAGTGAACATCTTTCAAAATTACGCCAAATAAAACGAATCGAAAATAATAGTAATGCTGAATTGAGAACAAGACCGTATTAGTGTATACAATTTTATTATCTTTGTCGTCAATATCATGCTGATGTTGTTTGTATGATGACAAAACAGTTGAAAGAGATAAAAATATAGTCGCAAGTGGGGAAGTATATATAGATTATGAAAATAATCGGTTTAACTCTAGAAAAAATAGCTTTAGGATTCAAAGAACTGTTTTAATTGGCATTTTAAATTAATTTTCATCTGTTCATGGTATGGAATGTCCCTCTGGGAGAGGATCCAAACACAATCAACCAATGCTTTTTATGCCAAGTTCCTGGGGTAAAGTAGATGTTACGATGAGTATAAGAAGTATTGAAATAAAAATTTGGATGCAACGTTAAATCATGTTACTTCTTCAAAGATTAGTATTCCCATCCAACCAGTATTATATTCTTTATTTGGTATATACTGAGATGATGAGTTTAGATTTTCAAGAATTGGTAAATCAGGATCAGAATTTTGTGATGAATGCACTGCTGTAAAACACGAAATTCGTGTGTACACCATAAGAAATCCTATCGAGATATTTCAAACAAGTATTGTGTGTTATAATATGTTGTGTAAAATTACGCAGGCAACCACATGTAGTACTGAATAGTGACAACATAACTAAAAACGTTTAAATGTTTTGTTTCAGAGAGAACGTTATCCACCCCCGACGGCAGCATATGACTATCGATACATCGACCATATTCGCGACAACCTTGTGTTTACATCTCAAATGTCTCTGGAAGAAAAAAAAGATCCACATTCTCGCGTATTCTCAATGATTTTAAATGCAGATGTACATTGGTGCATCTGCATTTAAAACGAGAATGTGGATCTCTTTTTTCTTCTCAATAGATTTCTATGAATTGAGAGTTGTAGCACGTGTATATACCAAATCACACTAGATAAATCGTATGAAATTTACTATTAAATGTATCAGCAGAACACAATTCACATGAATCAACTACATATTCACGAACGCATACCCATTAATGTACTTTATTATCAACATCTCCTAAACATGATCACAGTCACAATATAAATGATGATATTGATGCTGCCCTACCACGTCGTATAAACTGTATATTATTAAAACTCAAACCTAAATCCCTTTAAATTTATATTTCTTCATTTCTTGATACTATTTCGTCACTAATATTGACGACAATCCAAATCACAGACGAAATAACATCCTTGGTCATATTCATCATCATCACCATCTTGTTAATAAAAACAAACAAAATTGTGCTCCATATAATAGAGATGAACTTAATGTTACAACGACAACATCAACATCAACATCAACATCAACATCAACATCAACATCAACATCAACATCAACATCAACATCAACATCAACATCAACGTCAACAGCAACAGAAACATCAACATCAACAGCAACAGAAACAGTACCATCGCCTCCACATCATCCACCTCCATTACTACCACCAATTCGTCAGTTTCATCAGTTTCATCAACATCATCTCAGGCATTTGCAACAACAATAACAGCAGCTTCATCTACATCGTCACCACCAAGTTATCCAACACCATTATCGAAATCAGCCATGGAAAATCTACCTACTCTATCTCCAACAAATCTCCATCAACAAAATAGTAGACATAATCAAAATTCCACATCGAGATATCTTTACCATTATCATCACTTACGTCATTCTTCGTCTTCTAAACTGTTATTAACCAATCGTTCTTATAACAATAACACCCCAACATTACTGTAGATTTCTGATTTCCTTACAGGGTTTGTCCATTTATTTTGTTTCCATCCTTTTCATGCGAAATGTGCTTGAAATGAATTCAATTGATAATCGAGGGGATGCGTAGTGCGACAAATCTACATAAAACTCGACCAATGAATTTGAGAAAATTCTTTGCATCGAAAAAAAACCCTATGGAAGTATGTAAGGCCTTAAAAATGTAATGATGTACGTACTCAAATCATACAAGAAGAAGTTCGAAAAAACATTCGAACTGAATATCCGATGCAGGAAACCGGTGCAAATAATAATATCGAAAATACAACAAATTATGCATTTGTTTAGCAAATGACATGTTTTAAAAAATATCAACAAACATGAACGTCATGTTCGATAAACAACTACATTTATTGAGCAAGTCATATGTTGTATGAACAAAAACCTGTCTATACTGTTCTAGTATAAGGGGCAGTCAGATACCTTCTTTCGTATCGGATGTTTCATGAGAGGAGCGTTGTTCATGACGTAATGGACTATTTTCATGAAACGTAGTCGATATTCCGAAACGGTTTAAAAATGACGTGATTTGATCTCGTATTTCCGTCATATTATCGTTCAATTTTCTCATGTTGTTTGCATTTACATCTGTCAAGTGCAGCACAGACTCGTGCATATTACTTAACGCATTCTGATAGATACTTAGCAAAACTTTCGATTGGGCTACCTGTTCGGACTGGTTCATTGCGGTAGCTCTGGAATGTGCTAATTATTCCTTTAACCGCGTGACATATTCCGTATCCCTCATGTTCTTCTGTAAAGAAGATTCCATTTTGATCTCTAAGTAAACGTTTTCCTTCTTCACGGCTCCAGTTGTTCTTCTATTTCGGCTGTTTGCTTCCTTATTATTACAGTCATTAAAAGTTCATTTCCGGAAGGTATAGAAGAAATCTTCAATTCTGTGTGGAAGAATGTAGGTCGTTGTAGACAACAATGGTTGTAAAATGTAGCACATGTTTCTGAACCATCTGCTGCTATCGGAAAATACCTGATCCCGTATCTCTTCGTTCCCAACATTTACCTCCATATTAACTTCATCAAACTGCTGTTGCTCATGCATATCTTCCGGGACTGATTCAAAACCACAACTTTCACAAGTAACTCTCGAACGGTAGTACCGTATTCAGACATTGAAATGGACTCAACGTCCAAATAGGGAATTTTGATCTCAGGAAATACACGCACACACCACTTCTCAAGATTGTTTACTCGTATAGTGAACTCCCTTTCTTCGGCTTTGGGTAGATCATAAATTTCACTACTGTCCCAGTAGTAGTGGACAAATGGGAACATAAATTTACTACGTAAAGATTTCCAATCTACTTCCTGCGTACGACTGCAGTGGTACGAAGGAAGTCGATAGTCAAGACTACCAGCAGCACTTTCTTTAATTTGAAATATGATATAAAAAATAATTCAATGAGATACCGATCGGTGTACACAGCTAACAAATGTGCAGACAGTGGTGTAAGAATGTCACATCCTAGATTGTCCATCAACTTTGGATCCCCAGCTTTCGAAATTAAAATCCCATAACGGCAGTTATGCATGAATGTAGCTATCAAAATTTCAACTGCTTCTTTTATTACCACTTGGGTATACATATCCCAGAAATTATCTGTTCCATATCTATAGGCATGAAAATGTTACATAGGAAATACTGGAGATGGTGCATAAATAAACGGAGACACATCCATCTTCCTTACCGCAGTCGGAACCTCCATGTAGCAGATTGAATATTCATTCTTTACAAGGGCAAACACACCAACATCATGCCATCCAAATATTACCCGTATTATAGTATTTGTACCCGCTGTTCGTACAGCAGTTGATTTCGCCTTGGTCACTTTCCGTAATCTATTTTCCAGTTCCGCATCTTACTTCCACAATTCTCTGTTCCAAAACATATCCACTCAGTGATTGGACGTGGCAGTATACTAACTACCTCTTCAAATGTGCTCCAAGATTCCGTTATGGCCCGCATATCGTACATGAGATCAATAGCACGATTCTGACACTCTTTCTTCTGCGGACACCTCACCCACACCGTATCAAACGATTCCCTGTCTATGAAATCAAGTGGCTAATTACTTGTTTGCGCCCATCGGTACTTCCAACTCGTCTTCTTTGACACTCGGCTGTTACTTGAAAAGGCATTCGGAACTGGGTCGTCTTGCATACGCTCGTCACACAAACCACCGAACAGTCGTTTTTCCATGCAGATATCAATGTATCTATTTACAGAATATGGTGCCTTTCATTTCTTCCTTCTTCTATTACACTTCAGTCGATTATCTTCTACCGTGTTTCTGTGCATAAAATGCGGTTGCTTGTTGAAAATTACTTTAAACGGATCACTTATATTTATCAGCCTTGATCGCGTACGCTGCGTTTCTAGTTCATATTCTGTGGATCCACGCAGGGTTTCAATGTTTCTAGATGGTACACCTGAAGCCGATCCCAGTACTGGAATCATTTGACTTTCGTTAATTCTTGGAATTCTTTTTGTTGGTAACTGTATCGCCATATGAGGATGACGACCGCCGCTGTCACCACCCATCGATTGGTTTTGTAAATTTTCCTCGTTGTTGCCATCGATACTTACTGTTTTAAATATTAGTTAACACGGTATGACAATAATAAAGATTTTACGATAGTTCCAATTGTTGTTTAATTGTTTCTTTTCCCTATTTCCGAATGGAGTGGTATTTTTACAAACTTCAATTTGTAATAGGTATTCTGCAAGTACTCTATATGGCAATGAAGATTTAAAAGAAAGAGTTAGTTACCTACTTGCCGTTAAGTCCACTTGTCCCGTTCCTCCTGTTTTCATCTTTTCTGCACCGATCGTCTTATCATCTCTGGGTGCAGAACGTTCTGTGTCTTGTTCACCACTCAATTCTGCAGTACCTCTTGGTTTTCCATTTCTTTCTTGTTGAGTTAGCCTTTGTACACAGACGTGAAAACCGTTCTATAACGCTCAAATGAATGTAAGTTGACGAATACTGTGTTATGTGTAAATTTACCGTATCGATATGTACCGTATTTAATTTAACAAATTTAAATTGTACAAAATCTTTTTCTTTCTTTTAAAAAAGGATTTTTTTAAAAAAATCGTATGGTGTTTCTTTTTTTTACATTCTTTCCCGTTCCGACCCATTCCGTTAAAATAGTTACACATTACTCGCATAACATGTAATATGTTTTGATATCATATACTATATAATTTTCCTATCGGTATACTTTCTTTTTTGTATATGCTTCGTCATTCTTTAAAGAGTACCTACACGGTTGCGTTAATTTTTTCTTCCCATATCGCTATTATTTTATAGATGTTTATTTATTTTTCATGTCTCTTCCCAGTGAATAATAAGACGTCACATCTTCAGACCACCTCCCTTTCTCCATTCCATACGTAAAAAAAGAAAGAAAAAATTATTCATGATAGATTACTTTTATATACAAGTATGTTTTGTTATCATCTTTCTGTTTCGTACATAAACTATTTATTATTTTCCATTCGTCTGGATTTACTCTACATGTCGTAAATTTAATATCTGACACAGTACTGCTATATGACAACCGATACGGTGCAACTTTGTTATATTTTATTTATAATATTATATCGCAATTGTGCATTAATTGATGTAGAACCTCCTAATTTTCATTCATATCCATTGGCTTAATATCACTTAATGTTCTTACATGCACTTCAATGCACCATTTACTTTCATGTAATATTTCATTACATATTACACTATACATGATCCATTATCCCTTCTCTCTTTATATTTCATTAAGTCGTTTTCCAATCTCATCCTTTCGGATTCTTCAGTCATCTGGCCATTTCCAATATCATTTTCACGTGTCACACTATCCGTATAATTTTGGGTAACTGGTTGACCGTGGTATGCAAATAACTCTGCAATTACCATTTCAGAATTTTGAATACCCTCCTTATCTGTACCTTTACGTAATTTCACCATTGAATTATGCATGATGATGACTGCTTCCGCTATTATGTTTGATTCATCCTTCGAACCGTATCGTACAACAGTATAAAGCAAGTAATATAGACTTTCCAATAGGTGGAAAATACCCCTACCTCTTTCCGTACGGTTTCATGCGCTTTGCTCAACAGTTTTCTACCAATCCCATTGAATATACCAGTCGGTTCAGTAAAAATGGGCCACTTCGGGTTATTTCCATAAACCAAATAAGATATTACTTCACGACGGATAAACGCTATATCCAGCGCTGTGCATTAAATTTACTTCCAATCGAAATATTTTGTTAATCAAAGGTGAATCCATTATGGGTTTATTGTTTTTTTGACAGACCGGTAAAGGTATCTACGACCAGAAATGATTATCACAATCTGTTCATACCTCAACAGGGAACGAACGAGACTCGTCTATCCCTTCTGCATTTACATAACGGTTGGCGTTTTCTTTTTGCCGTATATCGACCAAATCAAAAAACCGGCATAACCTGAAAAAGCCCTTTCTTTTAGGAAAGAGTCTACATCATTAATTTATGACGCTGACGGTTTAAGATTTAAAAATATATTTCCGTACTTCATTTTTATAAATTAACAGAATTGATAAACGTATTTCCTGATTTCGGATATTGTTAACTTAATATGTTTATTTCCAATTGCAGCATATTCGCCTGACCGTAAGGTAGCAAGAACAGACAATAGAAGTATGCCCGTTGGTACTTGTGCGTAATTACCTTTGTCATTGCACGGAACCCATACCTTCGGTCGGAACAGTACTAGTTCAGTTCGTAAATACCTAAACCATTCTTTTGTGGCACTGAACATCTGTTCAAAAATCTAATCGGTACACACATCCTCACCGAGTATGCAGTTTGTACTCATTTATTTCGTTATTGCGAACCATCCTACACTTTTTCTTTTCGTTGATTTCACGTTACTTCCATACGAGTCGTCATATATTCGATAATGATTTTTCATAGCGCCTAACTTTCTGTTTACTTTGTTTTTTTAATTGGACTACCTCAGATAGTATATCTTCTTGTTCCCGCACAAGCATTGTTGTTGGTACTCCCATTTTCTTTCGTTTCATACCTCTTGCTCCATGTCCAATACATGCGGATGTGTTGATTTTATCACCATTCATCACTTGGTTTGTTGTATTATGACAATTGTTTCAACCGGTTTTCAACTTTGTCTATCCATTTGCTCTTTTCACAAACTTCACTCCATTTTTTTCGCTTTCCCGTGAAAGTTTGCATAATTTTCTTTCCGGTTTCGGTCACGTACTACTTCTTTCTTTCAAGTTTAACACGCCATGCTAATATGAGAACGCCAATACCTTCACACCACATTGACACAACGTCCATTTTGCAATACACTTCGCAGGCGAACCTTTTTTCATTTTTCATATCCTACACAAGCAGATTGCCTTTTTCGTCTTTCACTGTACAGCATTTTAAATTTCCTGTACAGAACTTCTATAATATCCTACTACTGTACAATATTCTGTACATTTCTGTTATCTTGTCATGATTCTGTAAAAAATAAAATTATCAATAAATTGCCTGTTGATTGGCTACAGTAAACGGTACCAAACACAATCGCTATATACACTGTACGGAATTAAAAGGTTTTATTTATCATCACACGGTACATATTAAAAAAATGGTCCAACCAAGCACAGCTCTTTATCCAGAGGTGTGCCAGTTTCACCGTCCTGTATTCCATTCCACACAGTTTACAAAAACATGAACATTTTTATTCAAATAAGCACTTCTAAGCAGTTATGCCCTTATACATCGAAGTAATTTCACAAAAGGGAAAATGCCTGGTTCACACACACAAAGAGAAGTGTCATACCACCATGCTGAAACTGGGAAGAACCGCTTTTACAAACACTACCTACTGCTTAAAACTGCTTTACGAACGTACTACGTTAGCCTGTTACCCGCCTGATCGCGAACTATTATTACATAAAAAATATGTTTGGTGCAGTCCAAGTCGGAAAATAAAGGTACTATCTGAATATAATGTGGCTTTTAGGCTGTCTCCGTAGAAAAATGTGTCGTTGACTTTTTATTAATCATACGATCGTTTTCGGGAAGTTGAGTCTCTTAAAGGAACTTGTTGGAACAAGTGTCGAATCTCGATACCATATCTTACGACGGAGATTAAATCAGCCACGTACACAAATAGGACGTAATACACTGCAA
>JAULBU010100305.1:0-48344 GCA_032358235.1 Odonthalia washingtoniensis
CTGGAATTCGCTTTTTACATTCCTATTCTACTAAAAGAATACCATGAGCACGATTCCTCTATCTACCCTGTTCTCTTCCTTCACTTTTCTATCTACAATCTTGAAGTCAAATTAGTTTTTTACACCGCTATGTATAGTCGCTCGGTCAATTAAAGTCAACAAAGATCGCACAGTTACAATCACCGTGCGCCAATACTTATATCAATCTACTACAGTCGGTAGTTGTATAATTCTTTGTCTCAATTGCTGTTCTACCTAGTTTATTTACCCAGTCCCGCCACGCTGACCTCAACTTGCTTCACTCTGCTTTCCTTCTCCCTTGAACGCGGCTCTGTTGGTTAACCGCGCTATATCTGACTCATTCTCACTGCCCTAGTCGCTCCATAATATCTCACATCACTTCTAGTATTACACTATTAGCTCTGTATTTTCAGACAGCCGTCAGCCGTAGACCTACCATAAACTACACATTTTTTGCATCACTCACGTTAATAAAATTAAACGTGAATCCACCTTCCAGAATTTACTTTCTACAAAGATACTGTACTACCCACTAGGTTGATTGTACACCCTTAAGCTACAGTATTAGTTCGGTCTGGTGTACGGTACGACACATTGTGACCTTTGTTCCGCTTCGGTGGCTCTGGACACAGAAAACTATTTCGTTAGTCGGTCTATCTCATCCTGAGAATGAATCCTTTTTCTTTTTCAACAGCAATCATTCTATCCATTTCAGTTTTTTTCTGTTCAACTCCAAGATACGATCCTCTCACTTTTTCACCATTTCACCATTGCGGTTCTTACTTTCATCCCGAACGATCCATCCACGAACATGTTTAAAAAGACGGTCTGCACCTCTCGGAGATTTAAAAGCTGTTCAATTTAGATCAGGCTGCAAGATATATGTCATTCTTTCATACCAACCATCCGGATTGGAGTAAACATCCTCTTGAACTTCTTCATGCACATCTTCCGTCATATCGATATCTTCATCACTAGATGGATAGGCCCTCTGTTCTGTTGGTGCTCTCGTCTTATAACTCATCAACAATAACAATTCCGGGAGGAGCACCCCAAAGTTGTCCATGCCAGTCCGTATTTCAGTCAATACCAGTACTTTAACGTCGCGAAATACTCTAACTTTCCAATAGTTTAACCTGTCCATACATAAATTTAGTTTCCGTTCTGCGTCATTCGGCACATCAACAAGATTCTATGTGTCCTAAACGTAGTGGGAAAATGGGTGTTGAATTTCATTATTCAAGGTGATGCAGTAAACGTCTCCTGTTTGGCGTGTCGCAAGTAACACTTTGTTCAGATTATAGTACGAATTTAAATATAGCCAAATCAAATACTGATCGGAAAAGATTCTTGTAGAACAGTACTAATTCGTGCCATATTCTATAGCCATCGCTTTTCGTCAAATGAAGGTCTTCATGTTTTGACACTTTCATTCCGAAACTGCAACAGTACATAAACGCACATACAAACATTTCAACAGCTCCCTTCTTCATCACTTGCCGATAAAGCTTTTGATATGTTAATGTTCCATACTTGTACATGTTAAGGTGATGGGCCAGAAATCGTCGTGATGGTGCTGATATCAACGATAATTGTTCCATGTATTCAACACCGTACGGTACTGATATAAACAACCTTCGTCTGTTTTCCAAAAACATACAAAATTCTCTCACATCATGCCATAGAAGCATGAGTGGGACAACATTTGAGTGCGCATTATCCCGTCCAGTGTTTTTTGCATCCCTTATACCTGCAAGCATACGTGTCTCAAATGCTACATCTTCGCACTAGAATTATCTTTTGTAGAAAATGTACAAATTCAAATCAGTGTTGAGAGACTTCTTGGTACCTCTTCTAATGTTCTGCAGGGCTATGTTGTCTGTTCCATCATTATTCAAATATCAACAGCACGTTTTTGGTATCCGAATTTCTCAGGGAATCATAACCATATCATATCGCATGGTTTATTAGCCATGTACTCTATAACATCACCTCCAGTGTCTGTCTATCTCTATACCTAGCTTACCTGGCAGGAAATCCTACCAGTAGATGATGTTCCACTTCCTCCGGTCATATTATCAACCATGGTTTCATATATATTCCCATCAAAAAACATCCATCTTCTACTGTCACCAATGTACTTATTAACTGAATACGGCGTTCTTTCTATGTGTCCAGCACAGCTTCTTTTAATTTGATGTATGTTCGTTAATAAGGTTGAAATGCATGAACTTTACAACTTTGCGAATTGTTGACAGGAACTGGTATTGATACTAACAATGAGATCTTGGTTCTTACTCTCGTCTATTACATATTCAGTCGGTCCCAGATCGGTTAGTAGTAGTACGTTCGGCGGTATAGTTGTGGATGAAGAATATTCAATCACTGGTTTTCGTATTCGCGGAATTGGTGGTAGATCACGTGAACTACTCCTCTCCATATCGGCTATTTGGATGTAAATCCAGTTGAATATAACAATGACGTGCGCCACCTAGTTGCAAAAATAAAAAAAAGCCATCAATAAATCTGAAATGGAACGCGCTTGTCAAGTAATGAATTTCTACAGAAAACATAATAATATTCCTACAGTGATATTATTGTCAAACGTTCCTTTTCCGTTTTGATTTTTGAAGTAGAAACGTCATACCGTTCGTCCGTTTTGGTACGCTCCATCGAATCATTTGCATCATGTACACGGTTAGTATTATAACATTCCATATCGCTTATTTTCCTTGATCAAGTGGGAGACACTTCACCCCATTCACCGGTTCGGTCAAATACAAATTCCAGCTTTCCCAAGTTCTCGATGTGAAAAGAATATTTCGGTTTCTTTCACCTACTATTTTAGGAAATTCAAGGAACCGTCTGTACATTAGATTTGGTTTTGAAATGATCATTGGTTTTTAACGACTGTACAGATAATTTTTGACGAATTTAGGACATAGTACATTAATAATTAAGTTTGTTATCAACTATAACGGCCTCGGTTTAAACCATTTACGAAACTTTTTCAATGAAACATAATTTAATTCAAACATTCACCCGCAATTAATATGACTGATTTACACTTCTTTCACTACCACTTGCGGTTTATATTATTACCTATATCCCCAGTCGTAAACATACCTCATGTATGGTCTGCCATGATCAATTATTTAATCTCACACATTTTCGTTAAATATGTACTATCTTCTACACTGCTTCGTCACTGATACAGATTTGTGCATTGGACGTGGACAATTGAAACTGTAGAGCGTACCGTTCGGATTTATCTCTTAACATATAACTTCGGTAATTAACCGTTCGCACTATTTCACTTACATGCCGAGATCTATAACAAGCGTAATGATCATTCCTCCGTTTGCCATCTTCGTTTTTCAATACGCTCTTCTTCTGCACCATTTGTAACACTTCTTCCATTGATTTAAATTCATCTCTACGCTTGCCAGCTGTCGCTCCTTGCTCCATACGAATCATAATGTTATGAAATATCATTATTTCATTTGCAATTATACAGGATATGTGAGAGTGAGTTTTCATTCCGCACGTAAAAGAACAACACACGGTATCTCATACGCAATGAATATAAAAATAACGAAATTTCCTTCCATATGTATTGGTAAACTTTTACAACATGACGTCCATTTCATCTCTTGTCCTCACTTTCAGGTTCCATAAATATGGGCCATATCTGATAGCTACCTTCTGCAATGAAGTATAGTTAATTTCTTCTCGTACCTGACTTCATCACCGTATATCCAGTCTAATAACACATACTAATATCCGATTAGAAAACATCTTTCATAAACGATGACGATATCAATGTGATACTTTCACTAGTTGCGGATGATTTTAGAGCTCCCCATGACCAAAATTAAAAATCCATGTCTACCGACACATCATAAATAATTTGAGCATCCTTCGAGTTTGTCCGAAGGCATCTTTAGTTATGGTATGATTCTTTCTCGGAAAAGATAACGCACTTCTAAAAAATCTGCGCAACGAGGAAAAATTCTCCTTCCTGTTTTTCTCTATGCCATTGTCAACTAATTCTCCTACTTCTGTCACAAAAATAGAATGGGTGGCATCAGTTCACGATGCTTAGATTAAAAACGGCAGTGCAGGCCAAAACAAGCAAAACAAAAACAAAACAACGTAGTTTTCCCTTTATATCTTTCTTGTTGAATGTGAAAGCTCTCTCCTTCCTTTTCTTCCCACCGTCTGCCAGTACCATAACGTTAAGTAGTAGGATACCAGTAGGCCTCTAGTACCTCAAAGCTGTACACCTGTGAGGTCAAAACCTAAAAATCATGATCTCGCCGTTGTCCAATCAGACGTCGGCAAATTAAGAAACTAAATTAAACTAAATTCCTCCTATACCTTCACACTATCCCATACTCACAACGAACTGCCGGTTCGTCAACACGCAATCTCAACCACAATCGACTAAATCAACCACATCAAACACATCAAACACATCCTCTATGTCAAGAACCACTATGTCAAGCTTCTCTAGCTTAAGAACTCAAGGTCTCAACAACCCTAACATCTCACGACAAGATATTCCAAAACCAACACACCTGCAGCTCTCCCTGCGATCTCTTTTAGTTCTTTCCGCCTTTACCTCCATTCCCAAGCACATTTTCGCTGAGCAGCTGACGGACAATAGATTTACGTTTTTACACCACCTCCCCTTCCAAAAGGGAGTTTTTTATCTACTGAACGTCAGCTGCATCGACGATCATGCGTGTCCTACTGAATACGGATGGGGAGAATCTAAACGAAGTTAATCCAACAGGATCTTAGATGAAAGAGGATTAGTTAGACATTGAAATCTACAATAGATATGTATTCAACAGTGTTAAATGTGTTGGTAACAATTTTCGAGCTGCCACAACAGTTATTAAATCTATACTGTTGTGGTTGAGCTTCGCCACGAGCCCCTTTTCGATTAAACCATATACAGATCGGATTCGCGAGCCATACAGCGAATACCTCGACGGAGGCACCTATCTGCTCGGTTAGGTGGAGAATGTAATTCAAATTTTCCGCTTTGAACTAATTTGATTCTTCATCCGAACAAGTCGTGGGTTCGAACAGTGGTAGATGTATCTAATTTTCTAAACGAAACTTATTTTCGGTCTACATACATCTGGAATAATCTTTTAACTGTATCTATACTTAATGCCATTCATCGCCATGCTTTTAAGTATGGTCGTAGAATGTACTTGAAAGAAATGGGATCTGCAGCTGCGGAAAGGTTAGTACGTGCCATCGGGGAGGGGGACTGAAATACAAGTCTCGGCTCTTTCTTTCTTTTTCATAGGAAGAAAACGGAATTGTTCTATGAGGGGTTTGTAATGTTGCCTGCGTTGGTATGTTTTTAACAATTGGAGGAGGGAGAGCAGAGAAAAAACGGAAAAGTTTTAGATGTTTCGGAAATTATGCCGTTTTTTCGGAGGCTACGGAGGCTGCCTCTGTTTGGAATCCAAATTACAATGATGGGACATACTGCCGAGATACACCAGAGAACTGCAGGCAAATGAAAACTGAATTTGGTGTGTCAAAATTTGTTGAAAATATTATGTTAATTTTAACAAAGAAGGCAGAAATAGATTTTTCAATATCTCTTATTGTAGCTATATTTATTCTAGGCTTGGGGTTGGACTGCAGCATTAAATTTTACACACCTAAAGATGGATCCATTTTGTTACGAAATTCCGAAAAACATGAACGGCAAAGTTTTCATACCGATCTTAACCATATCCTTCTTGAGGGACAGGTACAGGCGGACTATTTCGTAATGATATCAGGTGAGAATTTATTTGAAATTTTAATTTGCCCCACTTCCAGAACGGTGCATCATCATCGGGATTGGATCCTACTGTGAGTAGTCAGTGTGTTGTTGTTCCCCTATTTACTGTGCCCATTTGAAGAGCCGACCTCATGCATGGGGGACAATCGTCAACGAACGCAGGGTAGACGAACCTGGAAACATCTGATTTCACATGCTTTAAAGCCCGGTTAGAACACCACCAGAAACTAAATTTTACTTAGTTGAGTAATATGTTTTTTAGAAAAACAAATCTTCAACAATATTAAAAAAAAGATCTTCAAGAATGATAAGAAAAAAACATCTTCCAGAATAACTCTTCAATAATATTAGTACCATTATAATTTGAAAATCCCCCAAACGAAACATTTATTCAGTATGTTTTTTCGATGGCTGTGTAATCAAACTATTGTTGTCAAGAATGTGAGTTATTAGAAGAAGATTACTTTCTCAGTTTTCATTAAGAATATTATGGAAATTAAGGAAGTAATCTATGCCGGATATGAGGAAGAGATTTAAAAATTGTGGTTAGGCGATGACAACATTGACGAAAGGGATAGTAGGGACTGTGAAAAATAGATGATACATTACCAAATCCCGGCTGTTGAATATGTGGTTCCAAACCTGAAGTAGTTGCAGTACTGGTACGTGAATTATGAGTTGTAGGTATTCCATTCTTTGAATGTAATCTAATTTGAAAGAATCAGCAGAACGAAACATATGTCGGCGGAAACATCTTCCAGAATAAAATCTTCAATGATAGTAGTACCATTAATTGCTCTTCCGAAAAATTTTGAAAGAGGATTTTAACGAGGAAGTTTCTTGTTTTGGAAAAATTCCAAAATGAACGTGTGCATTATACTATTTAAGTTTTATATATGTAGTATTTAATTGGTGGACGTGGCGTAAGGCCCGTGCAGATGTCCGACCCGCTCACTACATAGTGTACAGATGTTGCCAATATACCGACGTAGATGCATCATATCTAATGCGTATATCATGATGGGTTTATATATATTCTCACATATTTGTTAGGAAGGTCTCCTTCTGAAAGTGATAACAGAGATATGTGGGATTACATGAAAATAGAAGACTTGATGGAGCTGGATTCGTCATCTTCAACAATAGTATCTATGTGGGTCCAGCCGTTGCCGTTGACAATATTTTCATTGCGGGTGATCGAAATGGTGGGATTGTATCTCCATTTTCAGCTGTTGTCACGAGCACGTGCTGTTATGATCTGGCCAACGACTCGATGGGAGAACATGAAGGCACCAATTCCTGCTGGGAGAGCTGGCACAGCAACCGGGCGTATGTGTGACGGTCGTATGGTACTTGCTGGTGGAGAGGAATGATTCTCAAAGACATTTGGCAATATTGCAAATAATGTCTTATTTAATGAAGCTGATCTACTATCGAAGCGTCAATTCACTTTTTTCTTTCTTTCACCCGAAAAGTGGAACAGTAAAAAAACGAAATTGTATGACACTATGAAAGATTTTAAAAAGTTTCATACATATTGTATTTCATGAAGTTTCTATAAAATGTTAATATACATTTTTGATTTTTCTACTGTAATGCTGATTTACTGAGCTTTAGCGTTTAAATCAGTGTTTTCAGCCAATTGAATTAAACCACGCTTTCAATGTGGCAAAAACCAGCTGCCACAATGCCAAATTTCCTGGAATCAAGCAGTAACCCAACCCCTCCCACACTATGATACAACGAATGATCCCTCATGAACAGCAACAATAGCGTCATAATTTCATTGCATACCGCCCGAAGTAATCTCCACCTTCTCTATCTCTATCTCTCTATCTCTCTCTCCGCCGCACCAACCATCGCCGCCACCACCAATACAAAATCTACGTCCACATCATCTCTTCCCCAACCACCGTCCAAGCGAACGCTCGGCAATATCACCAATACCGTTCGTACCACCGCCTCATCCCAACAATCACGACACCAATACCAACGCAAAACTGCCGAAACACCGGCTCGTAAAATTCGACGTACATGTACTGTTGGAAATAAACCTCCACAAGCTGCTACGTGACTTTCTAAATGTACAGCCCTTTCTGTAGCTGCTGTTGCCGTTTCCACCACTAAATCATCATCCACTTCTAATGCCACTACTGCCATCCATCATAATAATTATACTAACAGTAATAACAAGAAAAAGCTATATTTCTTGATACATCTACAATAAGAAGAACTACAAGAACATGCACAGAAATGGATTTTGTTTTGGAATTATAAAACCGATGGACGTCGCGGTTGTTACTGATACATATTTGAATTAAAGAGGTTTTACTTAACGTTTGATTTCAAAACGTGTTAGAGATAATGGATAAATTGAAATGAAGATGGTGTTCAGCATTGATTTGGGAATCTGACGTTCCCTTCGCTGTTTTTGGTACCGCTAGTGTCACAAGACCTCACAAGACCTTGTCGCTGTACTTCTGGATGAGCGTAAATAAAACATGTTTTTTGCTTTACTTTTCATATAAACTCCTTTTAATCCGCGTTATTCACTTTATTTAAGAAAAGTAAGAACCCATTGTCACGTTGCAGACATCACCTTGTAAGTAAAAAATAAATAATTTAGCAACAAAGACAAAAATTATGAAGTTTCGACAACATCTTCACCAAGATTGTTGATTGAGATGCTTCCTTCTCTAGCAAGTAGTGCTTTTTTAGAAAAATCGCTTCCTTCTATCCTACGTTTAAAGCCCTTCTATTGACAAATATCTTGACAAAAATATTTCAAAATTGTTTTAATCATTGGATGAATTTTGTTTATTGAATCAATAAAGTGCCAATGACTAATTGACACGGAAACATGTTCAATACATCTAACTGTACATGCTACATTTCCTTCTCTGTACATCCACAGACTGAAATCACTGTATATTCTCAGACCTATAGGAATTTTTCTTCGTCCAACCAATAATAATCTTACATAAAAACAGCTTTGTAATATACCACTGTACATATATGCATTAAAATTTTTAACTGTCCATATCTCTACTCCAACCATGCATCTACCTATCCCATTTGCCATATCGTCCATCATACAACTTCATTGTCCCCAAAATACATTCAATTTCCAACTTGAATATATTACACAACAACTGCAGTCATTTGATACGTTCAAACAAATCATACACATTCCGAATCCCCATAGCACCGAATACTGGTACATGGTACTTACCAGTAAGTGTACTCTTCTAGTTTTTACCTCCATGAATAATACTGCGTCGATTGTTTTCGTTTTTCATTTCGAATTTCATCTTTTCTGGTCATCTAGTCGTTCCCAACGGATCGTCAAAACATATTTCTAAATCTTTACGGTACGTTTATCATACTTTAAAATTATATGAAAGCAACCTTTCTTCAGTCGAATTATAGATAATATACTATTTATCTACATAACACGCCCGACTCTTTTCAACATCTTTCATAACAAAACCTCATCGCCAAAACGTGAATCAAAAATCATTTCCTAGTAATGAGAGCGTTTAATTGCGAAATACATCATTAAATAGCTTCCCTACGGAATGCAGTTTGCAGTTATTCCTTTTAAATTTTCGTGCAACATATCTTCAATCAAGAAGCCAATGAAAGTTGTGACAAAGTCAGTTGCAGTGAAACCAATGATTGTAAAGAGCGGAAATTTGTAGATACCATAATAGTGATAAATGGTAGATGTGGTGCGAAACTAACAAATGAATTCATGGAAACAATATATTCTATATCTGACCACTCATCAAAAATTGCACAACAATTCACATCTTTTAACTCTGTAAACGTGTTCAAAAGATCCGACATGTTTACATTTTTTAAGGAGGATGTTTTTGAAGAAATGATCATGAATTTATCGTCTGGAAAGCAGACAACGTGGTACGTTATAAATTCAATTGAACTTCTAAAACTTCAACTTTCTGCAGCACACAAACATCAATTGTTACACATGCAAAAAAATAAATCAAGGTCTCCTAAACACCCAAAGAATGCAAAGATCGGAACCTTGGCAAAATTAATGGAACTGTCCATAAAATCAAGTATCGATACAACTGTTCTATGGAAAACAGAATGCAACGAAGGAGAAGAATCATTTTTGGGAATCCTTCAATTATACAATGGCAAATACAAAACAACATTAGAACGGTCAACCAAAACTTTTTACCCTCTTCATCTAAACCTTCTCAATTTCAGGGAATATTTCAGAAGAGAAAATATAACTTCAGGTCGTACACTACTGGTGTACTTTCCTGTGAATGTACAAACTGTTGATACAATAAATGGTCTATCACCTTTTAGTGACCACGATGTACATAGGGACATGTTACACAACAGTATAGGGGAGTGTATGCAACAGTTTTCAAGTGAATCATTCGTAGGGAGTTCAATGAGTACTGCAGCTTGTGTACCTTTCCGTTTCCACCCAATAATTTGTTCGTATAGAAAATATAACAGAAGCAACGCTGGGTAATAATTCTTAAAAGTCTATGCAGACATTGTTGGAAACAATTGCGGACAGTAAATGTGATTTACCAGAAGAAGAATTTCCGAAGACAATGCAGGAACTAATGGGCATTGTCATCCCAGACACACGAACAAGGAAGCAAACTGTACGTGCGACCTTTTGCAATCACATGCGACTTTGCGAGTATGGTGTTGGAAATAAGTCTGGAAAACTGGCCACCCGTGCAATTGATCGCCATGACAGACTTGTCAAAAAATTATGGCAGTATTTTTCAAAGAAATTAATGACGGTGGGAATATAGGAAAGAAAACAAGAGGAATGGGTGTCCATGGAATTATTCCAGCATATACAAGATGCAAGAAAGGCAGCAAAGTGAAATTATTGACCTACAGAGTAGTGTCGAGGAAGAACCTCGAGCAAAAAACAAAACGCAAAGGCAAAGAATCCAATATTGTCTGACATGGAGAAAGACACGCAAGAGATTGAGTCATCGACAAGTGGTGGAAGGTCAATATCAACAAAACTTAAAGTTTTACCTGCTAAGTCAACATCAACAAAACGATAAGTTTAAATGGCGAGTCCCTTGCCACTGTCTACCATGGCAAATGACATTGGTCCCTATGATAAGAAACCATCTGGATGTAGTCCTACGTGACATAGAATAAACAATATGTGTAGATATGTAGTGACCATTAAAAAATGCTACAATACCGAAGACAGAATGTAATATAGGATACCCCCAATGGAGTTACGAGGGGGCGTAGAATTTAAGAAACACTGGCAAGAAAAATAAAGATTGACAGGACGAAAGGAAAAGGCAAGAAAGTAGTGGATGTGGAGATTTTATATGTTACGAAGACTCTGCTGAAGTCGGCACTAATCCCAGATTGTCATCGTGCGCACATTTTTTTCATGTATGATCAAATAGTAGCATCGAGAGATATTTCTTGGACGTGTGCTGCCTATATGCAAGCAGGACATATGGAAATTCTTAGAGATCGCACAGAATCGGAGAAATGGTTACATGTAACGAGGAATATTGAAGGAAGCTGTGGACTTGCCTACTTCTGCAGGAAAACAGCAATTGGATAGTGATGGGTACTGCATTCTACAGAGTATGTCTGATCCTTTGGACATGAATGAGACATTTAGAAAGAGGTATATAGAAGCGGTTCAGGAATAACATGAATTCCCTAAACAGACGATAGGTGATATTTTTACCGAAATTTAAACATGGTTTCTGGGCGGAGAGGCGCTGAAAGATGAGTGAAATAGAGATCATTGGAGTTTAATTATCAACACTGTTATTTCTCGAAATGACGAACATGACAGAAACAGTGGCATTGGCCGTTACTCCAGTACAGGAAGTATACTTGAAAACAAATGGAAAGTCATCGTGATTATGTATGGATAGCTAAACAACGTGCTGCACTGGACTTATGGATTGGAATTTTGTGCCCCTTGTTGAAATTAGATAACAATTGTAAATGACCGACAAAAATTCCAAGCGGTTGGGGCCGCTTTCTCATCACTGGTAAAGATTGTCCACCACAACATTGTCACAATGACTTCGACGTCAGGAAGAGTAGTCCCCCAGTTACTTCAAAATTACAATTTCTAATGAACGTATATCGTTATGGATAGCTCTGGGGTCCCATTTTTATGACCATTTCGGCCAGGACGAAAAGAACAGAATTGCAAGTTGTTTGGAAATGCATGAAATTCAAATCTCCCACAGTATATTTTCATTAGTTATTGTTACGTTCAACATGCAGCGGCAGAATGTAATGGAACAGGAGCACTGAGGTATCATCTGTATATTATCCCGGACGGTAGCAATTTGAACGATGCTATGTCATACGCATATGGATGCAGTTTTCGCAGGAGAACTCAACAGCATTCTGTCACATCGCAAAATTCAATCAGTCCTTCGATTTGTCATCATAGCGGCGGAGAACCCTATTAAAGTGATAATGGCGGTGAAGATGAACCACAAAATATGGATGATTGGGAATGGCAGGTGTTGAAGTGCCACCGTTTGGTTGACAATTGCTCGTTGATTGAATTTGTATTTGTTTACATTGCATTTCTAAGTTTATTTCTACCTATATGCTAAAGTAAATTGTACGTTTGTTCTCAGAAACCGTTATTGTTAAATATGCACTACACATATAGTATATGTTCCCGTCAATTTTTTGCAATGTCATGTATTCACTTAATACAGGCTGTCATGTCACTTACACATTTCCGACAACAAAAATATGTAAAACATTTTCCTCTATACGGAGGATGAAAATATGCAAAAAATTAAATAATTGATTTTTTACAACAAAAAATCAATTATTTCATTTTCTGAATTTTCGGCCTCCATATGGAGGAAAAGTTTAACCATTTTTAAATTGGGACATGATTACATTTTTTTGAATACTTACAGTGGCAGAATCTACTACTGGTACTGACAGTAGAAATATCAGTGAATTTGTTGGTCCCTATTAACAAATTGTTCTACCGATATTAGAAATTATCCAAAGAATGTGATCTCGAACGCTATTGCTCTGGATCCGACATTTCACTATAATGGTAACGAAAATATTTTTGTGCCATACAACGTATTGCACATTCTCTACAGACGTTTCGGTTGATTGCAAACGACATGCCACGCCATTCAAATACAATATGAAGAAGAGATTGCACACTATGCGACATGAAATAAATGAAAACGGTTATCAGCAGCACACGGACAGATCCGATGCCCATTACGGAGAACCTGACGTGGATAGAGTGTACAGCGATGAGTCGGAGTGTGCGCTTCCTGATGAGCAACGTCCCTTCGAACCCTCTGAAATAGTCACTTATGTAAAAGTTACAGCCAATCATTTGGTAACCTTATCAAAAGAAATTGGAATTGTCACTGAAATTGAGGTAATCCGGATGCTTCAAGCAGATACTTTGAGTGCAGATATTGTTCGTAACGACATAACTGATTGAAAAATTGCATGTCAATTGTGGACAGAACAATGGATAGTAGTTTAATCGATGACGGGTTTCAAAAATTGGAGGTATCATACCACACTGCGTCAGACGACAATAAAAAATCGTTCCTATACAAAAAAAGAAGTCATTGATGTGTTACGTACACAAATGAATGTTGCTAGCTCCACAGATTTGAAATTTAGACCATGTTTCAACGAGGTTGAACGTGATTATATCTCACATCCTCTGCACTTCGAATTCTTTGCACAATTTCACATGTCCATGAGAAACCATGTAATGACAAATGACAAGTCTTCAATTGAGTGGAATAAAAGTAGATACAAGTCACGAAAGTCCTTCCTTGGAATGTTAGATATGTATAATGATAAAAAAGCAACAAATTTTTGGTCGCAATCCTGAGTTGGTTATCCCATACATGTCACATTTTTGAATATGTACGTTCAATTCAGACTTTTTCTAATAGGCCACGGTTTTACTTTAGTTGTATTTGGTTCGGTTGGGTTACAAGGATCACAGTCAAAGAAAGGCATAGAACACTACTGTGGCAATAGTAACACAGACAGTGATGAATTATTGCGATTGACAATCACGTCCCACTGACCTCTTCAGTGCGGGGTCTAGATGATAACATGGTTTTGTTGAATGACGAAATGACAACGGTTCTTGCACCGTTATTTGAAATTTTCATCGAATGTTTTACAGTATGTATAAATAACAAGATGGAATGGATTTGCTTCCTTGTCATAGTGTCATACTGCTGTGACATACCAGAAATTAAGGACTTGTCTGGAGTTCCACATAACTTTACTCTATGTGTGAGATGCTTTGGAACTTCAACCGATTTAAAGAAGGTCCAATACCTGCATTGTCGCCTTCCAAAACCGTTGTCTAAGTACGAAGTGAAGGGATGACGTTACCACTTTGTTGAAATCAGCAAATACATCGTCGTCAACAACAGAGAAGAATTGTTTACGAATGGAAGCACAAAACAACTTGCAGGATATTTCTGTCGCAACATGGGTACCATTTATGGAGAAGCTAGAGAAGAGACATCCGCAAGTACTCCTTCCAGGGTTTTTCTCAATGTTTACGTATGAACCATTGCCTAACCTTCATCTCTCTACTTCTAAACCAATCAAAACTTGTTTCATGACATATCCGTCAAGTCCATTATTAACTATGAAAAGCATGGACAAAGGAAGGAAGGGGAAACAATATCGGATACAGCGCGTGTCGTTGTTACGGGCTTAAAATTCACTCCTCGCTGCAATTGAAAACCAGTTCGATACACCCGCGTTCATGTTGATTTTTCAATATGGGGGAAATTCCGACAGCTGAACGGTTTCTTCTTAAGTAATTCAATTCGAGGAATGTTGGAGGGAAAAGATTATAAATGTTTGGATATGTTTTTCCCTTTGGTGGCAGGATATATCGATAGAGTCACTGGTTGCCAGGATGATTCTCCTTTGACAAACATTTTCATAAATTACACAAAATTATTGCAAGATTTGGTATACGTCAATAACTCCCTCGATTGGTCACAGGAATCGATAGC
Source organism: Odonthalia washingtoniensis (assembly GCA_032358235.1). Taxonomy (NCBI): domain Eukaryota; phylum Rhodophyta; class Florideophyceae; order Ceramiales; family Rhodomelaceae; genus Odonthalia; species Odonthalia washingtoniensis. The sequence continues at coordinate 14,893 of JAULBU010100305.1, forward strand.
TGAATCGGGGACAGAATTACTATTCTCAAATTGCAATGTATAGAAATATTTCCGAAACATTGCGATACTGGAATTCACACATTGAAGTTCCATTTACTAGACTACATGGTAGAAAACCTCTCTAGGTTTGGAAGTCTAAATATTATTTATGCATCACCTTATGAGCATTTCGACAAATTCTTTAAACAATAGTATCAGTCTACTTCCAAAAGGACGGCAACAAGAATGGATGAAACGGTGAAAAATATGAGATCAACAATTTCAAATATACGTCAAAGTTGAACGCATGCTGCGTTTCTAAGACTACGTTCCATACAGATTGCTGCACCTCATTCTACAGGAGGGACTACTACAGCTAAAGGTAAGACATAGTTATCACCATATTTGGTACGGGATGGTATTTCTATTTCGTTACAACAGGTTGTTGCTACAAGAAAAAATGGGGCTGTGTAACGAATCCACAAGGGAAATTCTTATTCCAATATTGAAAACCTTGTCACGTACCAGTTTGACAGTCTTCACGGATCTTGTTCAGACCTACTTCCGAAACCACGATCTGTTGCTCTCAAACTCCGAAATTTCTCTCACATTTGTCAAGTCAGGATACATATTTGGCGGACATTTTCCAACGTTACAACAGTATGACAGTTCTAGAAATATTGAAAATTACAGACCCCCTCCCCCACATCGCCGTGAAAGGCAACGCATATTTGCAAGAACACAGTTCAGTCTGAGCAAGAAGAAAATAAATAGTTTCGTCCCGTTAAGAGGTGGTGACGGAAGTAGTCCCGTTTACTATATAGAAAAGGTCCTACTTCTATTCCATACGAAACAATACCGCACTATAGACAGGAAGAATTTGACTTTCGTTCCATAAATGTAATTCACTGAGCCTCTGGACAATTTCGACAAATTTCTGAACTGCATATGCCTTAGATGGGCTAGATCTGATGAGTTTGACAAAACAAGCCATGGTTCAGACACAAGTTCCGTGGAACATATTTTAGAAACAGAAGAGTGGTACTATATCATTGATTTCGGAACCATACGTTCATCTTTACATGTATTGCGGTCAAATTTCGGAATTGATTCGTTCACTGAACAGTTTCCGTGGCCCAAGAAACGGTTCTACATTAATCTTTTTTACAGGGAGAGGGATTCGTTCAGATCTCTACCTACTGCTACTGACGAGGATGACGAAGATAATTACCCGACGTAACATGGTCGTACACATTATTTTATTTTACATTACACGTCCTGTCATTCCAAATCTCCGTCCCTATTCTCATTTACCTCATCACCTCCTCCATCTTCAAAAGAATAATTCGTGCTGGTCCTTCGTTGTACGGCTTTCCGAGTTTATTAATACTTTTCCAGTCAGACGCCATTTCTGTGACATATCAGTCATGAATTATTCTTCACTGCGTTCCGATGTACTGTCGAAGCCAGATTGATTGTACAGATATAAAATGTTTCTTCGGACTTTTCGCGGTAACAATTATTGTGACGTCAGGTTCCATTTCTTTTAACATACATTCTTCCTCTCCCTCTTCATATTCTGTTACTTTCAACTCTTCAAGGACCCATTCTTCTACAAATCTTTTTATTTGCTCAATTACCTGTTCCGTCTCCAGTTTTACATACTTCGAAAACATTTGGTTGAATTCTTTCTGAGGATCTCCCCCACGATATTCCTTCACAATGAGTCGATTTACAAAGCTATAAATCCACGCATCTACGCGGAGGATACTCATTACAGTCCCTTCCACAATTTTCCCTTCTTCTTCATCCGGAATATTTCGAATTAAATCATGCAATACCGCAGGACCGTTCCTGTTTCGAAACAGATTCAACATTTATTCATCGTCGTCATGTCGGTCAACGTAAGGTTCAACAGAACTGCCGCATTCCCGTAATTGAATATCTTAATGGTCTGCAGTACGACACCATGGCATGTCTAGCACACTATCTCTATTTGATTTCATTATTTTTCTCTTCGCGACAGAAATTTCCGCCTTCCTTCGTTCCGTTGCACGGGATTATTTCAAATTGAATCGGAATAGTAGAAATCCATAGTCAAGTGATTCAAAGAATCTGTCTTTTGCAGCTCTCTTCCTTCCACTACAAAATAAAGATAACAACTGTCTCAAACGCCCCTCTAAAGTACCAACTTATGATAGCTCTTCAACAACGTCATCCCTCATTTCTTCTGTTCAATATATGTTTACGCTTCCACCACATGAAAGTTCAGCTCTGAGTAATGAACATATAATATCTTCCTCGCTGTTGATGGAGAGGACATATATGTTGTTTCCACTGCACAGGAAGTTTATTGGTGTTGGTACAATTATTAAACCGTCCAACCATTTTATGCCATTCTCCATTACAATTTTTGCTCTGTTCGTCCAGCTTCTGGCATTTTGCTCATTATGTGGGTCCAATTCGCACGTTTCCATGATTCCCCACTTCTGCATTCTCAGGTCTCCTGCCAGTCTAATTCCCAAATATTTCGTGTGAACTTGCATTATGATCCGCTCCACATACTTTCCACAACTCTTGTTGTTATCTCCAATCGGTTTAAGAACTTCTTAATTCAGAACTTCTAAACTCTGCACCATTCCTTTTAAATCAACATTCTTACTATCAAGTTTCATAACTTCTGATTGCAGAGCATTGATTGAATCCTCTTTACTCATCACCTCCCGTGCTTTCTCATTGGCCGAAACCTTGTACTCATTCATCAACACAGAAAGTCACGTGTTCTCCGCAGTTAATTTTCGAACATCTTCTTCGAGCTGACGGAAATCTTCCACATTTACTTCTTATACTGACGAAAATTCGTCCAAAGAAGCACCCACACCGGTAGCGTTTCTACCATTTCCCCCAGTAATTACAATCACATCACTATCAGTTCTGGAATCCATATCATCCGTGTCGCGATTGTTCACTTCATGAATACCACTCATAGATGAAGATTCGTTTGTACCTGTTCCGCTCATTCTACCATTACACCGTCTTCTGTTTACACAAACTCCACGAATCCTTCCTCTGGCTCGACCTTGACCAACACCACGCCTTTCCATAACTATGTTAGAACTAAGGCCACCTATTTCATTTACCACATCGTCACGTCCGCAACTACCTGCTTTCGCCACTTTCGACGGGGGTTCCAAATTTCCCACTGTTGACCGGACAATCTTTCCGAACGTTTTCTGGCGCCGCTACTACACGCCATATCTGATTTTAGAACACTAAATGAATCGCAATAACTTGAAGATTAACATTTATTCCTGGTACAATATTATCTTCAACTTTGAAAAATGGAAAAAGTTCTGACATAGGTTGAAACTACATGTAACGGAAATGATAGTAGATGTGTACAGCTTACAGTCAAAACTGCACTACACTATGTGTCTGGTAGACACTGTATGCTATTTCAACACCTTGTGGACTTCGATTTTTTGATTTTTTGCAGCAAAAAATCAATCAATTGATTTTCCGAAAAACGTTTTACTCCATATGGTGGAGACGATTTTCTGGGAAATGGATTTTTTGATTTTTTGCAGCAAAAAATCAATCAATTTATTCTCCACAAAATTGCTTCCACCATATGGCGTGGAAATTTTATGATTTCTGTACCTTCTTTCATTTCATTCCAAGTACAGCCTCTCTAACACAGACTGTATATGATACGAATAGCAAGTAAACACTCTTTAAAATAAGACATTCTATATAGCTGCTAATAAATTCAACTACTCCCCATGTTACCATCCACTTAGTTTACTGTACCGTATTTATGGAAATGATCTTTGATCGAATCCATAATCATAATGTGGTTACTACCATGGAGTGAACCACTTTACTCCCATTTGTTTACATCATCTATAGCATCATGGTAAAAACGTGAGCCACCAGTAGTCTAGTTCTAAATGTGTCCCTTCTCCTTTACAAATCATAGTATAACATTTTTCAGATAGGCTACAATTTTTTAAACTGAACGCTCTCAAGAAAACATGCAATACAAATTGTAATATCGGAAACAATAACTAACAAATTGACTGTACTAGCGATAATTTCACAAAGTACTCCAACGTTATTGACTTTATAAGACATGTTAGGTCTTTAATATCAGGATACACTAAAAAATAAAAACAAGACATGGAGAAGATAAAAATGAGCTGAATATTTGTTCAATTTCAACTCCACCACTTTCATACATTTCATATAACCATTTCCTTTCTTTCCCGACAATTCCTCACAATTTCAACTGTAATCTCTTTACAGTATTCAACTGACAGTACTTTCTTTGAGAATAATTTCGCATCAAATTCGGCGTCGCAAATAATGTTAATAACTTCTTCCACCTCCTTTCTTCCAACTAAAGATTCTATGATACTTAAAGATACATCCAACGACTTGTTTAGCACACCAGCTTTGCTCTTGTCCATTTCATGTCCCATTTCCATCAATAACGATACGGATTTAGCTATAGTTCCACTACTGCCAGCCGCCTTTCCACATCCGTACTGTTGTCCGTCGGAAGCGTTTATAATAATACGAGATACTTCCGTTGAATTTCCTGTTCGATTATCCAGTTGAAAGCTACAGCTGTGTTCTGTGACGGCAAAAGGTGTGTAAATAGATGCATATGTTTTTCTCTATTAAAATTCATCACACGGCACATTAATTGCATAAACTACTGAAACATTTTCGGTACATTGCTTATATATTTCAGAGCCAGTATCATACATCATGATGTATCCATCTTTTTCATGTCATGCATCTGTATCCCCATTCCTAGTTTTAAATTCCACATACTTGTGGTGTATTTAGAGAGATTTCGATGACACCACGCCATTTAGTTGATAGCATACACGTAACAGAACGCCTACGTCCACATATAAATTTTTGGATCCATAAATTTTTTTAATTGCTTTATTTTCGGATTTTTTAATTTTTTTATTATTTTCTGTCGTATGTTTACTTGATTTTTTATTTAAAAAAAATACTGTAAGCTTTAATGGCAATAGTATTTTTTCTATTTCTCAACATTTTTCAGATCTGCCGTTCAGTGCGAGAAATGACCGTATTGTGCCTTTTTCAGTTATTAAAATTTCAACTAATCACCCATTTATGTGCCGTTTTCATACTATTCCATTACCTGCTTTTCACCCATCCGCGCACATTTTCATCAACCAGTCACAAGTATGAGGGATCAACTTACAACGATGATCGCAACACGATGACAGTTCACTCATTCAGGTCATTCAACAGCGGCTCGTACATGTCAGTTACTGTCGCGATGAACGTATTACATGCATCAACTTTTTAGCACAGGTAAGTATTCATTAACTATTAATTCATTCAAACATTTTTGTACAACTCCATTCATATCTATTAACCTTCCTTTCCCTTCACTTCCTCTTCTGATTTTCGTTTACAGGTTGCTTCTCATCTTCAACTACCCTGGTCCAGGTAAATAGGTATATTTTCATTCCTCTTCCGTTTATGGTTTCATCCTCTAATTCCCATTTCATGACATTTTCATATTCAATTTACTAACTTTTGTTACATTCTTTATATTTATTAATGCCATTTTTTAAAAGTATGCAATTCAATATGGTTTACATGTTCACAGTGGAAGAATGGATATGAACAAAAAAAATATAGATTTATATAGATTGTATTTACATGATATATTAATATATACTTATTGGATGCGTTTCTTGGTCGTTGCTTATGGTGGTTCTCATTCTTCTATTTCTGCATAGTTTCTACTTCTTCTCAGTTTTCTCTCTTCTATACAATATCTTATAGCTCTATCTCTATCACGTTTTGCATTATTACATTTTTTCATTATTGCGCTTTTATCTTAATTTTATCAAAAGTTTCGGGTTTTTATCGCATGATATCACAAATAATAAAAACATTTCGATCGTGTATAATTCGTATACATGTATTGCAATGTTTATTGCTAATATTCTATATATCATCCCCATATACCATCATATCATTCCTAAATATAACATATATATACATCAGAAATCGCACTGACCATCCACTTTCACATTCAAGGAATGAATAATAAATGGATGAACCATTGACGATTTCATACACTATATGAATGAATTAATGTAGTTTACATACACTCGAACATTCAGCACATGAATGTGAAAGTCCTTGTGACTTACTTTACAAACTACATTTCTCGCAGTATTATATGAAGTATTCATTCAACGTCTCATACACAATGTGTAGTTTCGTTCCTAGATTACATACCCAACAATATCTGTGTATGAAAGAAATTTTCAATGATACATTCGTGTGATTTTTCAAACAATGTATGTTGCTCCCGGACAATTTCTTCTATTTATTCTGCGCTGTCCGTAAGAAAATTTCTATGCCTCATACATTGAAACATACATACAGTAGCTGTATAACACAGTTATTGCCCCATACATTTTATCTTCAAATTGTGTGTATTTTTTCCTTCAGTTACCACCTGTAACAATGCAAACACTTTAGTTTTCTGTATGTAACCTGCACGGACCCCCAAAATTCACATGGCCTAGTAGATGTGACATCCGCCCCTAAACTAAGCCTGTTGGATGTAAGCATTCAGTTCCGGAAACACAGACGACACACTGCATCTGTTCCAACACAGCTTCACACGTCACCACGTGTTAAAACACTCTCAACGCCGTCCGATCACCTGTCTGTGATGCCTACAAGAGGCATCCCCCAGACATCCCGGGGCACGCCAAACCATTGGAAGGTTTCTTCGCAGATCAGACCACCAACGAAACTACTTCACGCTCTCTTTCAAAAAAGACATTTCCTACAATCGTTTCGTTGTTCTCTTTATCTAAGACTACCTTTCATTTCTCACCTTATAATAACCACAGAAAACAACCATTACAGTCGACTCGTCTACAGAACAACCATCACATTATTGACGAAATTGAAATGAGTAGTTTTCACTGTAGATAGCTCAATAGACTTCTTTTAGAAGTGTCCTTCCATGCCATTGGCCCATACATCTCTGACTTTTGGTAAAAAATAAATTTGTCAAAGTTGGCAAAGCACAAATCAAAGCACACCAAGTGTGATTTGACTTGTGCTTTTCCAACTTGGAAGAAAAGTCTTTCCTGCCTGAAACGTGTCCGGAACTGTGCTTCTGTAGTATTTGTACATTTATTGTTGTGCATAATTTGACTTTTCGATTTGTTTTAATCAAAATGAATCCAATTATGCCCCGACTCGAGATGCTCTTAATAGAGACTATGTGAAACAACAAGCTGGATTGACCCACTTGGCCCTACAAAATTCAATGCATCGTAATGTCATATGAGGCTGCCCTAATAATCGTGGAGGAAGTAGACAATGATTTGCAAAGTGGAAAAATGCAGAAACAGGGGCCAGTTACTATGACAAACTTTTGTGAAATGTAGGCAACTAAGAGAACAGAAAAACTATGTTGCGTTACATAGTGTTACGCGTGACTGAAATGTTGTATAATACATACTATGTATCGTACAACGAGAAAATAATAAAGTTTTTGGGAAAATGTTCACTATTACATCGACTTCTTCGAATTGTTGTTATAAACCATCTATTGTTGATGAATCAAATTTGTTCTCCTAACTAGAAAATTAAGACTACAGAAGAAAACTCGGTTTTCATTCTCCTCGGTCTTCACTATGTTTACGCACGCATACAAAAATCATTTCAAAAACTACACATCTATCTGACATAACAATTATTACTTCTAGTGTCATGGTTAATCACCATACGATTCCAAATAACCTACTTCTCATACCGTCAACCAATTTGCCATGTACAATGTCACCTTGGCCCTTACTTATTATACCCCCTTATTTTGCACACATTATATTTCCAATATAGTATCCGTTCGAAAAACATTGAATATTGCTGCCTAAACCTAATACATCGAATTTCATTGGGTTAAAAACAATTTCAATTTTTCATGTGTGACACCTGCTAACATTTCCATTCATTCTGTTAACATAAATTCAATTATCACGATTGATTTTGCACATTAATAAACTGGAAATTCGAAACGTAACTTCCTACATACTCATATGTTCATCTTCAAACTTCATCCACATCTAGAAGAGATCGTCCCCTATCCAGACATATATTTTTCGTTAAAATCGGTTCACAAATTATCGCTCCCGTGCAAACAACGTCTGTACACCAAACTAGCGCGTTCTGTTAAAAATTCTCTATTGAAATCTATTCAAATGAAACTTTTATTCTAAAAACAGAATTGATGAGGTTTCGTACATTTTTTAAAAATGTACCATTTTTATAAACAAAATGAGAAGCATGGAAGTTATGTTTTGCTGAGCAAGCAAACATTTTCCACTTAAAATTTTTAAATTCTGACTACTGTAATAATGTCTGTATATTATTACTGACTAGATGGCACAGATGTGTGGCTGTGTGGCACAGGTGCTGCTCGTGCCAGAAAGAAATCATTGTCGTCCATATTTTACCGACGAGTGGAGGTTAACTTGTGAGAAATGAGTATTAGTAGGAGGCTGAATCCCGCACAGAATAAACCTTACAAATAGAGGTAATTAATTAGAGTTCAACAGATTGAAAGTCTAGATTGCAACTCACAACCGATTCAAGAGGGGCAAGAAAGAACATCATCAACAAATTTAATATTTCCAGAATGTCTGATGACTCAACGGATATGATTACTTGCATTCGCAGTTTGAAAAGGTTAGAGCTTGTGCAAGACTTCAACCTTTTGGATATTCTATTTTTACCACGAAATTGTGGGGAAACGTCTCCACCAGTTTTCCCATATGATACCGAGTCACAGAAATTGGCTGACTGCATCATGAACAGAAACTTGAGTACCAGTTCCATTTCCTCCACAACTGAAGTGTCAAAGGCAGAGGAAGAAGAGGAAGGCAACAAGAAACTCGCACAAAGTTGCATTGTGAGGTGTCTGTCCCCTCAGTCCACTAGCTGCAATAATAACCAAAGGAGATGTAGGAAGGTTATGGAATGCTCTCTCAAGTTAGAGTATGTCCAAAAACGAGCATACGCTTCACGAATTATACCAGAACGTCATTAACAGAAAAATGAGCACTACTGAAAGCTCAATATCCTACCAAGGGCGTATGAAACGACTGATACTAAGGTTGGGCTGCTCGGAATGAAAGGATTACGAAACACATGAGTGGTGAATCTTAACCAGAGGTCTGCTGGAAATATTTAAACCAATAGTGTGAACCATCAATGTAAAATTAAAAGAGCTCCTTCACACTATTCTTCTCATGAAATTGCAAGAATTATCACGTGAGGACATAGGGGACCCCAACGTTCCTATAGAGAGACAAATAAGAGTTTAAAATGCAGGCTCAGTCATGGTAACCACTTAAAAGAGAAATCTATGAATACCTGAAAGACGTTTTCCTCGCCGATGCCACTGGTGCCTCAAAATTGGCCACATAATGGCGGAATGTAGGAGGAGAAGATAGAGAAACCAAGAATCATCGAAAATAAAAATGAACCCGCAAACAGGGCAACAGAAACATGCAAAGTAAAAGACTTCACATTTATCAGACCATATCAAACCCTCCTTCCAAAACCAAGTCAGCGAAAAACTGGATAATTGACTCAGGTACCTCATATCGTTACAGTAGTGAAAAGGAGAGCGTCTGCACAAAAAAAATTCAATGGATCTGTAGCTACAGCAAGGAAGGAAAACTAAAGATATCAGCTAAGGGCAATCATAGTCAATTTGGAGAAGTAAAATTCGTCCCGCAGATGGGCGGAAGTTTCGCAAATGACTAAAGATAACACAATCTCTGTCACATCAAGAACTATAAATTCACAATAAAATTCACAATAAAACGACTGCAACAGTGAATCGAGAAACAGATAATTTATATAGATTTTCAGGCACAATTCACAATGACTAATACGAAGGTCTAGTAAATACTGTCACAAATACAATAATCAATGATTAAAGTGACCACGCGGACAGTGAATCTGAATCCACATACCCAAAGCAGAATGAAGAATACATAGAAACTGATGAAGCAAATCCACTGAGGTATTGGCATCGAATGCTGGGGTATTTTATCGGTAAATGGAATAAAGAATCTCGTACAAATCGGAGGTATCGCTAAGAAAAAAAGAGATTTAAGTCGCAAACTGAATTGCATAATCTTCGTAAAAGGAAAATCCCATTCCATTGCTTTCAAGAAACGTCCTGAACACGCAAAGATAACGAAACAAGCGCCAGGGGAGTTTTTATACTCCTACACTTAGAGCCCATCTTCTATCAATGACATCAATGGTTTTGTTTACTTCTAAACGCATATTGATGTTACTTCAGGTCTTACAACGACTTATTTAATGAAATCAAAGTCGCAGATGGTAGAAATTGGAACACTACCACGCTTTCATGGAATCACTAGGGTATGGTAGTAAGTCCATTATAACCGGCCAAGGGACTGGATACGCCTCTTGTGAAATTCGAGGATTTTTCAGAGCACATTGGATTTGAAATACACTGACAGGGCCTGCAGCACACGCTTAAATTCATGCAACTGGACGAATTGACAGAACGCTAGTATAAATGACAGGTTAAATGTTAATGGATAGCGAACTGCCAAAAATTTAATAAGGGCCACGCAGTTTTATACGCGACAGCTGTAAGGAACAGGTGTACGACTGGCACGTTTCAAAACAACGAAAAACTATTCAATAGATTCTTTCAAAAGGGGATCTGAAATTATTTAAAAACGTTGGGTGTACTAAGATGGTATATATTCCTTTAGAAAATAGGGCAAAATTGGACGTAACCGCTAAAAATGGATTTTTGGTCAGTCTGGGCGATGGCCAATTGTCCTACAAAGTGTACTGTATTGCCACAAAAAGAATCGATCACGCCCCTGCCGTGATTCTCATAGAAGAACAGGATGAGAAACTTTTCATTTACAACCTAAATAATGAAAATAACGGTCATTTTACCCATGACCGCAGCGGAGGAAAACACTCGTCGGCTATCATCCCGCGACACCCAAAAGCAAGAAACCTGACAAGAGATAAAATGACGGCAAACACGATGACAATATTACACACACAACTGAGAAGTCTGGCATCCCTCTCGTTACTCAAACGGTTGTAGCAGAACCTGCTCCTACAAAAATGGGCGTTCAAGTATTTGATTAGACGCAAAAAAGGCAGCCTCATCACCCGCCGGGTTTAAGAACAAAACAAAAAGGGAGGAAATCCCACGGCAGATACGAACGAAACAACATATCTACCTACTTTATCTGCCTACTTTTTCCCAGGATAGTACACAATGACACCACTGCTTGAACACAGGTACGTCTCACATTGAAGAAAGTTCACCCTCCCCAATCGAAAGCACACACTGCACTCATGATGCCGAAATTCGACAAATGTGAAAAATCACCAATGTGCGAACACATCCATTCTCCCGAGGCCCGATGATAATTAACCGACAAACAATCCTTCAGAAGGAGAATATGCTTAATACATCTGCTATCAGCTCTGATGACCCAATCACATTGCAAGTAGCTTCCATGTGCGCCCAGCCCGTCATCAATGACATAAAAACTCCTTCGAAATTTTAAAAGGCGATTGCAAACAATCATGAACAGAATTGGAGGCGTGCTTGTATAGAAGAACTGCAAGCGATGAAACGGTTATATGTATACGAGTTGGTGAAGACGCCAATCAATCGCAAACATATCGACACGGGATGGGTTTTTAGACTGAATCAAAATGAGAAAGAAGAATTAAATAGGTACAAAGAACGTTGGATAGTAAAGGGATTATGCAAACCCACAGAGTGTATTACGATCTATTGTATGCTCCCTCATCCCGACACTCTACTCTAAGAATACTACTATCATTAGAAGTATAGAAACAGCTAATAAGTTACCAGATGGATGTAATCCCGGCCTTCCTTAACTTCGTGCTATAAGACGCCGTATACGTCAACCCCCTCCAGAATTCGAGCATCTGGTGCCTGCTGTAAGGTCAATAAAGCTTCAAAAATCATTTTATGGACTGTAAAAGTTCTCCTGAAAGTGGAATCAATTATTGGACAAATTTTTAAAGGAAAAAAATGAAATTAATCCAAGAATCGCGAAAAGGTGTTTGTATACTAGATAGAAAAAGGACACGTTATAATTGCCTATAATCATATATTTAGATGATATATTAATAATGAAAGGTAACGCAAAAAGACTTGTGAACGCAAAGAAGACTTTGAGCAATCGTTTTAAAATGACTGATATGGGAGAGATATAATTGTTCCTGTATATAAATTTAGTCCACAGGACGGAAGGGATTCTCATGAACCAAACCTTGTACATAAACAAGATATTGGAAGGATTATATCTACTAGAAGGCAAGACGAAATCGGTTCCCTTGCTGAAGAGAGTTGACTTTAACAAGCCGTTCCAATAAAAAAAAATCAGAAACAAATGTCAAATGTCCATACAGAGAGCTCGTCGGGAGCCTGCTGTATCTGACCTTATTCACTCGAACCAACATAGATTTACCCATATCTGACATGTCGCGCTTTGTATCTAAACCGAATATCGTTCATTAGAACGATCTGAAAGGAACAGCCAGACATTTAAAGAGAACAAGGGACTTAGGTCTATTCCACACATGAGACGATCAATCAAGTGATTTTCTCGTGGTATTTGATGCCTTTTGGGCTGATGATATTCAAAAAAGGCGTTCCACCCCTTGAATCCTTGCTCACGTGGGATTGGATTCAAGGGAATGGACCTCGAAGCGACAATCAATTGTGTTGCACAGTATGGCTGATGCTGAGGACATTTCCGCAGACTCTGTCGCACAAATGATTATATAATTATGATCACTGTTAGAATAGTTGACAAATAAGCAAAACAAACCCACCGTCATACACGAGGAAAGAAATGCTTTCATCATTCCTTCAATATTTGAAGGCCGTTTTCTATTGACTAAGCACATAAGTATCAGATGTAATTATCTCCGAGAAAAGTTCGAAATGGATAGACTTATTTACATAGCCGCTTTAAACCTTGTGTGGTATTCTTGAAGCAATCCTTCCTCAGCGAATCAATCCGCTTCAGTTAGCCTCTCGAATTCGGTTTGACGAGATAGTCCGTTAAGAAATGTATGTGCTGATGGTAGCTGATCCGATCGGCATATCTTTAAATCGGATAGGCAAACAATTAATACATTGTTACCGCTTGGAATGTAGAAAAGGAATAGTATTTCGTCGATTTCCATACCAAAACATCTGGTTTGTATTGATCTAGCCGATGGTTAATTATTGTTCTCTCTTGCGGATCGGTATATGAAGGTGTATCCCGGTTGCGCGAATAAGGGAATGTTTAATTTGATTATCGTATTTGGTCTCAAATTCTGTATCGGAAGTGTGTTGTAAATTCGGATTGTTAGAAATCGATTACGAATCCAATTGCCATGGTGCATGGCTTCAGCTCAAAGCTCCTCCCCGAGATCGGTCCCAAATAATAGCACACATGCCAGATAGCAATCTATTGCATGAATCTCTCAGCAACCCCCTTGATTTCCAACGCATACGGTGGCGTGTACTCCAAATATAATCTATTGATCCGTTCAAACACCGTTCTGAATTCACCTTTGTGTTCTCCTATCCCATCTAAGAATATATTTTCAAATATACTACCAGTCGTACTTTCAGAACTTGCTATGTATTGACATACATATTCGTATAGTTGAGATCGATCCGTTTAAAGGATTGCATTATATTTAGCTTGAAAGTCGTCTGCAATCCCCAGGGCATAATTGCTTCTTCCGATTTACTTAATGTAGTACGGTCCTTGTGCATCTATATGTACGAGTTCAACATGCCAAGCGGTATGGTGATTAATTGCTTGAATTGGCGCTCATTTCAGCTTGTTCATGGCTCACGGTGGGCAAATAATATTCCGAATTGTTTGTCTAGTTTTTCAATAAAAGGTTAACCGTCTTTATTTGTTTTCTCAACAATCTGTTGTGGTCTTATTTATAGACTTTCAACAACTATCTATGTCTCACCGTGTGGTTCACTTACAGTATTGTCAATTCAATCAACACGAATTCAGTATAGTAAATTCAATCAAATACAAAACACATTTTGTACAATATTTCGTTACACTTGTAACAAGAAATATTTTCCTTACATGTTTACAACAAAAAACATAAACTCGTTAATCTTGGTTTTCCGAAAACGTGTACAACATCCACGCTGCCGCTACTATCGAAATAACACAACCAACACGCCTTCGCGCCATCGTGGTAGTCTAAGCAATGGCAGCGAAATTAGATGCCGTCCCCAGGAACACAAACCATCTGAAGTTTGTTTACAGCCTTGAAGATGCCTGTTCTCTGCAACAGCTTAACAAGGAAGTATGCTATGGTCTCTGAGGTTGAAACTTTGTTTAAAGAAACTGTTTTTTCCCTGATTTTTTCTCGAACATAATGGTAGCGTAGATCCACATGTTTCCTACGGCGAAATTGTTCTGCTAAATGTCCGCTTGACCACCTCAAGGTACCAGCATTGTCTTCATACACAGTATTAACCCGCTGCGTAATACCTAACTCTCCGAGATCTCCACGCAGCCAAAACATCACCTTAGTGGCTTCTGAGAAGGCAACATACTCAACCTCAGTGCTGCTTATGGTTACCCCTTTTGTAGAGAAGTAGTGAAGTAGACAGGAGATTCGCCATAGAACAGCACGATTTCGGTTCCAGACATACGTCCAGCTCCATTTTCTCCTCCCCAGTTTGCGTGTACGTACACAGTAATCTGGTTACCATCTCCAGCCGCGAGCTTGAGTCCAATGTTCTTCGTTAACTTGAGCTACTTCACAGCTTTCACAGCTGCACTCTGATGTTTCATCGAGGGTGATTCGACATGACGATCCAGCACGCTAGTTGCTACTGCAATATCAGGATTATTGTGCGTAGCGATATACAGGAGACTCCCGATGATACTTCGGTACGGAAAGTCTTCGTAAGCCGATTCCTCGCTTGGTATTCTCAAATCAGTTCATAGATCACAAGGGATAGCAGATCCATTGCTTTGCTCGAGACCCAGGGTACGCACAAGTGCCTCCGAATACTTGGTTTGCGATATGATAACAGAGCCTTTAGTATGAACTAGTTTAATTCCCAAGAAATAGGTTTCCAAGCCCATGTGGTTGGCAGGTAGCCGTCTGGAAATCTTACCTTCCAAAGTATTCATATTCTTCTCGTTCTCAGTCATCACCAGCAAAGCATCTATATACCAAATCACCATCACAATGTCCCCATAAAACACACGGTGCAGACGGTATAGTATTAAGCTCAATTGCTTTCAAATTCGTCGACAAAAGGTCGTACTAGATACGAGATGCCTCGCGAAGACCATGAAGACTTTTCAGTAGGCGACAGACTTTTCCCATTGGGACACCTGCCATCATTTTCGGAAAAAGCAGGTACACTTCATGATCCTGATCACCTCGAAGGAACGCGTTGCTATAGTCTACTTGATCAATTAGCCATCAATTTTGAGCGGAAACCGTGAGCACAAGGCGCACAACCATAAAGTCAGCCACGGGAGAAAATTTTCAAGAGGGAGGAGCGCCATCTAAGTTTCCACATCTGATGAGAAGTGCTTCGTGACGACATACATTTCCATCCGATGTGCGCTTCTTCTTCAAAAGCCACTTGCAGTAGATTACCTTAGATTTACTGGTTTGTCGAAGATATCCCACGTAACTGTTTCTTTTAGTGAGGTCAACTCATACTGAATCCCCATCTTCTACTCTTGACACTCATCAGATTCCATTGCCATAGCCAAATTGGCATATCCTCATGGTGCATTTCCTTCCTTGCTGTTTTGGCCGCATATCGTCTTGGTGGGAAACGTACCCCGACATAATTACGACGCACCTTATGCTCCCCATTGTCCGAGCCTTCATTAATGTTCGAAATTTCGTCTAGAAGTGGGAAATGTTTTCTTTCCCTTCTTTAGAATCATCATTATTTCCAGGGTTTTCAATTTTCAGATTTGTTTCAATTTTCAGTTTTTTTGTATCATTTAGATTGAGGACCGCATCAACCTGTATGTCGCTGTGTAATTCATATCTTTTCAGTTCATTTCCGAGGTAGGACGTTTCTTTCACCACTACATGTTTCCCAGTGTTGAGTTCTTTCTTGTTAGAGTCCCAAACCTTGTACATTCCATCATTGTGGCCTAGAAGTATTTCATTTTTCCCTTCTTGTGCAAGTTTCCAGTAAAGCCTTTCTTTTAGTGCATGAATGAAGGAATCACAGCCGAAAACACGAAGTTTCTCGAGGTTTGGCTTACTTTTCCGAACTATTTCATACCTTTTGCGTCTTTCGTTGGCTTCACCACCAGTCACATTTGTGAGATAAGCCGAATTCAGTGTTGCTTTACCCAATAATTTCATCACCAACCCAGCGTCTCGTACCATTGTGCCCACCTTGTCAAGAATCGTTCTATTATAGCGCTCAGCGAGGCCGTTGGACTTAAGAGTGTAGGAATTTGAGAAAGTTTGTTCAATTCCTTCCTCCTTTAAGTATTCACCCAAAAGCTTCATACTCTTTTGCATTACCAGAATGCACATGCTTCACTAATACGTCGGTAGTGCACCCGAGCCAATCTTGAAATTGTTTGAAACAACGGCTTACCTCGCTGCGTTTCTTAACGATGACGAACTTGGAGTAACGGATGGTTTCAACAATAAAGCATAATATATATGTTTCTCCGCCGATTGTTTTTGATCTAATCGGTCCGATGATATTGTAATGCACGGTATGATTAACAGCGCCTTTTCCGGTTTCCCAGAAGCGGGGGATTTCGTCTGTTTTGATTAAATTCATGGCGTACAGCCAATTCTTTGATATGTTTCGTTCACATCTATACCTTCAAATATACCATCTGCAAGCTTCTTTACTCGGACTCTGGCAACATGGCCTAGTCGACGATGACAAAGGTTAACACATTCCAGAATTTCTGTGTGGTGATATTTAGATGCCACGAAAGACTTTTGATCTGGCTGTACGACCAGTCCTTGTAGTAGAAACAAATCATCTTAGTTGTGACCAATTTCAAACCCAAGCGGTGCCCACTTGTCGTGGCGGTCTTGGAACATTCCATTTCCATCCTCAATGACTGTAGATATTCCGACACTATCCAGTTTTGTGCGAGAGATCATGTTCACACCATCAGAGCTTCGGGTCTGAACAAAACGCGACTCAATAGAAGTTCTTTTTTTTGTTCACCTTTGTTCTTTCTAAGAAGTTCTGTGAGAGCTGATCCTTCTTGCTTTTCTTCTTCTACCCGATTATCGGCAAGATGTAGACGAATACGGCTTATGTCGAGAACTTCAGTGAAGTTTCTGGAGTAGTTATTAATGTGCTGACTACACCCAGAGTCCACTATGAATGTGGCGTCTTTTCCTGTTATTCGAACAAATGCAGCCCTATCTTTGATTTATTCTCTCTTTCTTCACCTTTCTAACCATTCTTGAATTTTCAGTACCAGTAAATGTGCCCAATCTTGTGGCAACTAAAGCAAATAATAGATGAGCAGTCTCGTTCCTGTCTTTCAGTGATGCCGATACTGCTCGATGCATTTACTTCGACATTTTCGGTAAGCTTGTGAGAGCACTTTTCTTCGATGAGCCGCCCCTTAACATACTAATAAGTTGCTTTATTTGATTCCATTGCCTTTATCGCTGAAACCGTTCCAGATAAAGATTCTGCTGATGAAATAGACAGGAGCAGTATAGCGACTTGCATGTAGGAGTCAATAAGAGAGCCAATAGCTGCCAGCTCATTGAACATGCTTTCCATTTCTGAAAGATATTTTCCCATATTCTTGTTTCCATTATAGCGTATATGGATCAGACTTGTTATTACCGCGATCCTGTTGGTTGTTATGGGCGCAGCATATCTCTCGTTGAGAATCCTAATCATTTCACAACGTT
This sequence comes from Odonthalia washingtoniensis, assembly GCA_032358235.1. Classification (NCBI taxonomy): domain Eukaryota; phylum Rhodophyta; class Florideophyceae; order Ceramiales; family Rhodomelaceae; genus Odonthalia; species Odonthalia washingtoniensis. The sequence continues at coordinate 32,935 of JAULBU010100305.1, forward strand.
TAGAAGCTGATTGTACGACGCTAAGTGGCTTGTCACCAAGTGATGTGATTATGATCGCTCTAGCCTTGCGCAATTTTCGTTGATAGCTTACACGATCTTCGGCTTGCTCATCACTTTCATTTTACTGCTAATGATAGAAAACATCGGCAAGACCCTTACTTTTGAGCACGGATCCTAAACGGAGCGACTACAGCTCTGAATCTTCACTCTCCCCTCCACGAAACTTTGTCACATGCAGCTTTTTACGTTCGCATTGCTATTGTAACGTTGGAATGTTAATTGCGGCCTTCCCAGCGGTTGTATTCTTTTCTTCATTTTTCATTGCGATGCTACCATGTAGTTTTTCGATGAAGGTGTAACTGTTTTTATTTGTTTTCTCGGCAATATTTTGTGGTCCTATTTATAGACTTTCAAGAACTAGCTACGTCTCACCGTGCAAATCACTTACAGTAGTGTCAATTTAATCAACATGAATTCATTATATTAAAATCAATCAAAGACAGAACACATTTTGTACAATATCTCGTTACACGTGTAACAAGAATTTTTTTCCTTGCCCGTGTACAAGAAAACTATTAACTGGTTTACCTTGGTTTCCCGCGAACCTGTGCAACATCCACGCTGTCGTAACTATCCAACGAATACAACCAACAGTTTGTGGGGTCACTTCGGAGTATCTGGCACAGGGTTCGTCAGTTTGATAAACCGATCAGCATTTGAAAGTCCCAAATTCTTATGCCATTCTTTGGTTTGGTCCATTCCGTTGACATTCAGAACTCTGAATCCGGCATGGTTGCAAGGCACGCAGTTAATTTCATCTTGCTTCGTTTTTTTTTTTCTTTCTGGCTTTCCAAGCTGAAAATTGTATAAATTATTCACAACTACCAATATGTTTACAGCATTCCGTTTTCCTCGTCGGAATATTTTACAGAAGCTAATTCCATTTTGAGCTGGTGGTTTACATGAAAACAACACAGTATAGCGTTCTGTAAGTTGAAGGATGGAGATTATGTTCGTCGAGGATTTCGGGTGTGATATGCTTCTAGGATTATTTCGCCATCGATAGGAATCTGAACAGTACCAATTCCAACTACTATGGATGAACCCGACTCTGATTGCACTTATTCAACTGTTATTGGCTTATAAGTCAAGAAGGAATCTTTTGAATGAACGTAGTAATGTGTTCGACCCAAGTCTATCAAATCTTTTGATGATTTGAATTTGGACACCTTCGCCACCCTAATTTGAAACTTGAGTCTTTCCATGAATCCGCAGTGGAAGCTTGAATAGTTTGACGGTATAGCCGGCATTCTATGGGTTCTTACACTTGGTTTATTGTTGATCGAGTGAGGTCCGTTACGTGCTTGTGGTGGGGTCTCATCATTTTGTGGAACTCCGTCGCCTGGGTGTACATTATCGTACTGATTTGATTGATACCCTTGGTTAAGTCTTTTTGGTACATATTCATAACCACGACCACTTTCTCGTTCTCTATGACCTCCTCGACCACTTTTCCTGTTATTCGATCGTGAATTACCATAGTTATCTATTCAGTGCCCAAATTTATCAACAAAGTGTCCTGATTTTCCACATACGTAGCAATTATTATCTTCAAGATTCTTCCTAATTCCAGAATTTCTTTCGTTACTTTTTTACCATGCGTTGCCATAGCCACTATTGCGACTGGAGTAGTTTTTATTTCTTGGCCATGATAATTATCTCGGCGAGCAATTTCTGCTTTAATACATACCACAATCCTATCAAGAGTGAATTCATTCTATTCTGAATCCATAGCGATTGATGAAAACCGTTCTGGAAAGTTTTGTATCATTTTCGAGGCTTTCTCAAGTGTAGATACTGGTCGGTCGTATGATGTGAGCTTTCATATTATTTTGTGAAACTTTTTTATGTGTCCTTTCCATTCTTCATCTTTCTCGAAGGTTAGACGCTCCAATTCACGTTCGACATTGATGAACATTTGGTCGTTAGGAATTTGGTAATTTTGTATAGCTCTTTCCATAGCTCCTTTGCCGTATGTTCATCTGAATCCACGGACAGTACCTACTTGTGCAAATGGACCATCTCCAAGTGTAGAAGAGTAATTGCACTCTTCGCCTTGATCATGTATTTAAGCAATGTATGTTGTTCATAACTTGTTCCAACTCATGTTTTTGGTTTGAGACCCAGAAGTTCGATGTCCTGTGTTGGATGTATGCTCTGACGCGATGACGCCAATTGATAAATTTTTCGCCTCATGCAAGCTCAGGTACCTTTGTTACTCCGTCTCGGTCCCACTTTATCTTGTTTTCTCAAAACTTTTGTTGAGAAAAGAAAAATATATCAGAGATCAATTTTATTTTTAGAGAGCTCGTGCGATACTACCATGTTAGAATTCTCTTCTTTTTCCTTTCAACCATATGAAATTTTGGACTAGGCTATCCCCTTTTATAACCGTGACATAGAGCAGATTATTGTGACGTACACGTGCATGTACAATGCCTCCCGCACTATAATCTTACTCATCAATCAACCCAAAACACCAATTACAATAAAGGCCTTTCTATAACATTTTAATTTTTGATTTATTTGGAAGGAATGTGATTTAGAGAATGGAGAAAACACCCAATCCCCAAATGAGTTTTTGCAATTTCGTTCTATAACATTTCGAAATTCGGCGAAAGAAGTTGATTTCGTATGCAAATAGAAATTCAAAATGAGAAAATAAAAATTTGTGTACACTTATTCTGCCGACTAGTATATATATGTATCACCGGTGTCTGGTTTGCAACGACCAGATCGGGTGTGAGCGGAGTAATCAGTTCATACGATGTCGGAGAGAATATAAAGAAGTCTGGGATGGTCACCAGCCATAATGAAGAGACTCCCTGAATGCAAGAACAAAAAAAAAGTATGTAATGAAATACTTCTACAGTTTCTTCGGTGCTGGGAACACCATAGGACAACATCATACTGAAAGGACCTGTGTACTGGAGAGAAACATTTGATTATGATAAATATAGTGAGCAATTAGGTAATAAGTATTTTAGACATCTGTACCGTGTGTCAAAAACGGAAATGAGACTGCTAGGTGCACTGATATCTGAATGCTGCCTCCAAAAGTAGTCCCGGCCGAACTTCAAAATCCCCGCCTTCCCAGTTGAAACCATGCTATGTGTTACGATGCGTTTACTAGCAGGCGCCAGTTACTCGGATGTTTCATGACTGTATGGAATCAGCTTCCCTTCTGCCTAAGCAGTATTTGAGGAAGTTCTTACAGCCCTAGACCGGGCATTGAAGAACATAAATTTCCCGAAAACAGAAGAGGCGTGTCAAATGGAATCTCTTCGTTTTTCTGAAAAACGGAAGTAACCCATGATAGGGATTATAGCTGCTTTTGGCGGTGTGGAAGTTGCCATAGAAAAACTTTAACAAAAAGATGTGTCAGACCCCAAAAAAGGCAGAAATAGAAAGAAGTTCTTTGCGATTCTAGTCTAAGCTGCTGTGACCGCAGACTAAACATTTTCATTTGTACCTGCCACACACGCTGGAGGGACGGACGATTCTACAGCGTTTCAGGCTTCTTCGCTTCACAACCTTATTGTACTTGGTGAACTCTCAAAATGGGGTGTAGTTGCGTCCGATGATGCATACCGGAATACATTAAATGTAGTTACACCTTACTCCGTTCGCAATCTACCTGTCTACAAAGACACATTCAACTCTTACCACTCCAGTTGTTGTATAACCATTGGCCATGTCTTTGGCATGTTGGTCGGTCGTTTTGGGATCTACTGGAGGCATATGAGGACAAGGTTAGAAAAGTTTTCGAAAATAATATCAGTCACGTGCAAACTGCACAAATTTTATAATTGGTAATGCAGAAACGGATGAATTTGAAACCATTCCTTTGAATGATGAAAACCATGTGCAAGGTGAACCTGATTTGTACCTGTAAAAAAATCTTTCTATTGTCACAGATGGAGTTATAGGACGACCAAATAGGCCTATTAAAAACCGGAGAGAGGAAATTAGGGCAGCTTTAAAAGACAGTGGTTACATTCTTCCACATCATTAAAAAGTATTATTATTGATTTTGTCTTTCTGTGCTGTCAAGAAGTTTCTGGCACAGATTTTCAACGACTAATTTACACAATGTCTATTCTTCTGCAGTTTCTGAACTTTCTACAATATCCCTCTCATATTTTATAGCTGAAGAAGAGTCTTTGTAGACTGAACCAAAGCGTCCACTGCGAAATACTGCGCACACTCGCTTTCTGCTACTTCCAGTCTCCCAGCAGCCTCAGGATTCTGGGGCCTTAGTACATCGGAAATTTCCTCAATCCCTCCATAAATTAACTAACGGTCACGTAGCCGTTTTTCCCTACTTTTCCTACTACCGTCACATCTGCTGTAGGTTGGATCTACACTCTCCTCAAACTGTGCCGATATCGGTAATATTCGTGTGCACATCTTCGATAAATATGTATATGTTCCAAAGAAGCAGTGCGCATACATTATAAATGACGGATTCGTGAAACCAATAAAGTCATCTGGGTAACCTTTATCACTTTTCTCGTATCGTTTAGGTGCTGTCCAGTACTCTGATCGGAATTCGTCGTACTTCTTTTTCAGTGTCAACCAGTCTCTTTCATATGGCTGGGTGGTGGGATTTAAACTATTTATGACACTCATTGTAACCCATCCACGGAGTATCTCAATACGTTTAATTCTGAATTAGATGTTATTAAAGAGTAAATAAATGTCTTCGAATGAATCTTCAATCTCGGTGTCCACTTCAGCACGAGTCATACTTTGCTAAATTCGTTGTGTAGCTAAATTACTTCTTTCATCACAGAGCACATGTGGAAGTATGCAGTATTCGTCCCGTGTAAATTCAGGGCTTTTCCTATTTGGACCGAAAGTATGAGATGGTGAGGTTCCTGCGCCAGTTACAATATTATTGGGTAGTGAAGAACCATTTAGTGACTCGGTCGATTCATGAATTCCAATAATAACAGCACGGTCAGCGTCGAACACCGGTACATCTCCCTTTTTCCAACTTATCCTCTCGTCACCATTCATCCCCTTCACAACACTTCTTGAAGTCGGTCGTAAATTTAGAATCTTCTTTGCAGATTGTGATAATGTTGGAGCTTCGTCAAATTCATGTTCTTCTTACTCCATGGGAAGAAGATTTTTGTGAAACTCCAACTTTGTGACTCCTCTCTGTACCACCTTTATGGAAACAATAGAAACCTTTCTTTTATTCTTGGCATTCTGGGCTCCGGTCACTTTTACAACCTTCAGTACTCTTTTCAACGTCTGATGGTCAATGAAGTTTCGTGAGAGTTGAGCCTTCGGAGCAGAAACTGTACTTTATATCCTAGATGTACGATCAGATTCAGAATCACTGAGATATTTACCAACCCTACCACCGACCACACTTTGTTGCGGATTTAGCTGATATATTAAATCGATTATATCGTCATCGTCATCGTCGTCTCCTGACACATCCTGCGGTATGGTAGATGGAAGATTGGTAGATGTGAGAACAGTAGCAGGTGCCGGTAGTATAGGTACAGAGCCTTCACCCTGTGAAGACACACTCATTGGAAAGAGGGTGGGAAAACCAAATTATAAATTGCGGATAGTATTAGTGGTGGAAGGAATGTGGAGGGAAAATTTCAACTTGTTTTCATGAGTTGAATTATATTTGTACTGGCCGGGGAGGAAGAGGGATGAAAACCAAATTATAAATTGCGCATAGTATTGGTGGTGGAGGGAATCGGAAGGGAAAATGGCAACTTGTTTTCGTAAGTTGAGGTGCAAAAGTTCGGAGGTGCAGATGTGCAGAGGGCCAATGATGTACTGATTAGGAAGAGTAAGGAAAAGTCCAAATTAAAATTGATGTGTCATTTGTCGGTGAGGATGAGCGAGACCGAAGTTTGAGACTACGGATAATAACTTTCTTAAGGCTTGAAAGGACAGGATGGGGGATGTAGCAGACACGTCGCCGTACTATGCTGTGCTGTCATCTTTTTTTTGAAGGAGAAAACAAAATGAACTGATGCAATTATGGGGATTGTACATACTTCGCGAGCACCTACACATAAAATATACCACATGTTTTTAATAACATGGATAGCAGCCGTCTCCATGTATTTCATCAAATTTGGCTAGGTTCAGAGAGAAATTGATTTCGCAAGTCAGCTTCTTATTGGCTCAATGAAAATCCCCAAATCAATTTCCCCAAAATCATTGAAAAATGTTGAGAATCAACAGTGCCGAATGAATTTGTATGCATATTTACAAGTTTACACACGAACACAGTACAAGTGTATGCAATATCCATTCATTAGCATTTGAAATTAATTGGAATTGAGTGCACAATCTCCACTTACCTTGCAACGAATGCAAAATTATTTCAGTACTTAATTCTGATGATGAATTACAATCATAATAAAAAGACTAACTAGTTTCACGGAGAAACATTCGACAGATTAAAAGTCTGGTAATATTACGAAAATAGTACGAATTTAGTCAGTCCTATTTTTTACCTCTATTATAATTCACCAGATCCCCCCAAAAAAGACAGACGATGCAACCAAGGAATCAATGTCGTGCCTACGCGGGTTGTGAAAATTCGAAGTCGGTCAGGACTTTAATTTATGGGTTTTCAGTTTCTACAATGAAATGGTGGAGAAGAACTCCACCAGCATTTTCCCTACGATACTTAAACACGGTCATTTACGGAAAGAATAAAACAGAAGAAGTTAAAATTTCTTTCTAAAGCCATCGAAGAACAAACCTTGACTGCCGAAGAAGAGGGGCAAGACGAAAAGTTACTGGCTAGAAGTTATCTGGTTAGATTCTATCACTGCAAAAAACTAGATCATCAATCGCCGTTAAAAACACCAATGATGTGGGAAGTTTGTGGAATTCATTAATTGTACAATGCAGGTCCACAAACGTGCACACTTTACGAGAACTGTACCAACAGGTGGTAAATGTTAAAATTAGCACAACTGAGAGTCTAATCCCATACCAAGGACGAGTCCAGGAGCTCATACTTCGTTTAGATAGAACGGATTATGCAGTCTCAGAGTCAGACAAATGGGCAAATTTAACACGAGGCCTGCTGGACCTGTATGAACTAATTTTGTGGACAATTATCATGACACTAGGCGAGCTTTCTTATGCCATGCTCATAATGAGATTGCAGTAATTTGCTAGGGAAGACATTGCAGATCCAAATAGTCCAGTTGAAAAGCAGAGATAAACCAGCAGCGTAGGTTCAGCAATGAATACGACAGAAACACATGGCGCAGACAAGCCAAAAATCGTCAGAAAATTCACTGGTAAGTGTCAATGGTGTCTAACAATCGGACACAAATTGGCAAAATGCAGAAGCAAAAAGGCAAGCAAACTCAAAGCATCGGAAAGTAGCGGACTTTTCAACAATGCGCAGGAAAAGCCTGAATGCAGAAACTTTGCATTTTCCACCACTGAATCACCTTCGCAAAACGAGAAATCAGAATCATGGGTGATAGCTTCTGGTGCTTCACATCATTATAAAAATGATAAGAGCAAGCTCTATACAGACATTAAGACCCAAAGTGGAACAGTGGTCAGAGTAGGTAAAGAAATCCTCTAAATATGTGCAAAAGGGGTACATCGCAATTATGGAGCAGTAAAATTGGTCCCCGAAATGGAAAGAAATCTGCTGTCAATTGGACAAATAACAGATGATGACAACGAAATCGTGACATTCGAGGACGATAATTGCCCGATTACAAGTGGCGATAAAACGATCGCAACTGGTCAAAACGGAAACGATAATCTACACCGCATAACATCAAACATCGGTGACAAAATAAATGTCGTAGAACGTGACGACAAAAATGACATGGATGACTACGAAGAGTCATCATGCTCGGAAGGAGAATATGTAGACTATGCTCATCCAAACCCATTTAGAGACTGTCACAGGAGATTGGCTCATCTCTCGTCGAGTGGAATGAAACACCTGATGAGAACTGTAAATCTTCCAATTATCAAAACGCCTCCACTGAATTGTGTGGTATGTACACAAAGAAAACGGCACACATTGGGATACAGAAAGCGACAAAAACAGCCGAAGTTCCGAACACATTCACTTGGAGAGCTTGTATACTCTGACACATGTAGCCCCTTTTCCACCCCTGATGTAAATGGAGAGTAATATTTTCAGACATATATAAATGACTTCTCGAGACTGACGGTAATCTTTTTGATTAAAACTAAAAATCAGACATTGCAAACATAGAAAGCTATAAATCGTTTATGGAAGCAAGAGGTTGTAACATACGCACGTTCAAAACAGACCAAGGGACTGGGTATTCATCCCGTGATATACCGGACTACATAGAGATCAATAGAAGTTTACACACACCGACAGGACGCGCTGCATATGTTAAAATTCATGTTGCGGAGCGCATGAATAGAACGCTGATTTAATGGCACGCACCATGTTAATCTACAGTGGTATTGAAAAGGCTTGCTGAGGGCACGCTATACTATATGCGACAACAATTCGCAATCACTGCACGGCGTAAACCTTTCAGGACAAAGCGACACTTGACAGCAGATTTTTTGAAAAGGAAGCCGACTTGAAGGTATTCAAACCTTTTCGGTGTACCACCCTAATATACATCACTCTTGAAAATAGGACCAAACTTGATGTCACGGCAGAACGAGGCATCCTGGTTGGTATTACTGAGGGTATGCTTTGTTACAAAGTTTACTATATCAGCACGAAAAATATTGTTCACGCTCGCGACGTCACTTTCATCGAGGAACCAGATGGAAAATTATTCGTATATGAACCACACCATACGCAGACCGATAATATAATTACTAACAATTTGAACACAACACCTTTAGCGAATGCAAAAATTCAGAGCAAAAGGGAAATCAGCGACAAAAGCACATGAAAAGCAAAATAAAAAATGCGCAATCGAAGTCAATCAACAGAAAAGCGTACGTGTAATTTTGAAAGGGGAGCGTGAGTGAAGAAAGTGAAATCAATCAAAATGACACACATGTAAATGAAAATATTGAAAATTTGTCAAAAATGATGATTTATCAAAATCAATCAACAAAAATGACACTTTACAACCGATTGGAATACATCAAATTACAAAACCTACAATAACCGCCTCTGAACCAAAAAAACGACGAAGACGAACACCAGGGTCGCGGAACAAGACAAAAGTTGCAAATGCAACACCAGAATTTAACAATACAACACATACTCCGTCAACGGCACATATAGTACCAGAAAAACAAAACGAGGAAAGTAACGCAGACGAACCATCTCTAGATGTCAAAAGTGCACAGCTCTTGCACAGCACAACTACTCACGAAAGTGAAACTACACCAATCACCATAGATCGGAAATCATTCATTGAGCAGGAGACGGATCTCACCAAACATGACAAGCTAGACATAACATTAAGTGAAGCGGCCATGAGCGGCCAGACATTAATCAATGACGAAATCCTTACTCCAACAACCTTCAAGATGCAATGGAAATTGAAGGACATGCAGCTAAATGGAGGGAAGCATGTAACAATGAACTTAGAGCAATGAAGGAATTTAAATTTTATGAAATCGTGAACACGCCACCAAATCGAAAAAATATCGATACCAGGTGGTTATTCCGTAGAAAATAGAACAAGAAAGGAGATATACTAAAATCCAAGGCGTGTTGGGCCGTAAATTGGTATATGCAAAAACAAGGCATAGACTACTACTTGACGCACGCTCCAGTATCACGCCTAACTACATGAGGAGTGCTACTATCTCTATTAATCAAGTAAAATCTGAAGATTAATCAGATGGATGTGAATACTGCCTTTTTAAATGCTGCATTGGATGATACTGTATATGTCAAAACAGCACCGAGTTTCGAGTACTTAATCCCACAGGGAAAATCACTAAAGATCTTGAAAGCTTTATACGGATTAAAACAAGCTTCGAGGGTATGGAACTTTTTACTAGACAGTTTCTTGATAAACTAAGGAAATATGAGGTCAAATGATGCAGCAAAGTGTCTATTTATGAGGTGAAAAGGATCCAAACTAATTTGCCGTATTAATATATGTCGACGACATACTCATTATGACATCTAATGTTTATACAGTAAATAAAGCTAAAGCATGTTGAGCAACCTTTTGAAGATGACGTGCATGGGCAACATAAAATGATTTTTAAGAATGAACATAATAGATCAGCAGGAAGGCATCTATATCACGCAGACATCATATATAGACAAGATAATGCAACATTTCAATATAACTGGTTTGGAGATTCAGTCAGTACCGCTATGCAAAAACACGGAACTCAAACGATACATTTTTCCGGACAGTCCCAAAAAAAGAGCACTCACCCTTACCGTGAATTAGTCAGCTGTTTATTGTACCCAACCTTATCCAACCGTCCGGATATATCACTAGCTATATCTGAATTATCGTGTTTTGTTACTGATCCACGAGAAATAAATTGGAATGCACTCAAAGGAGTTGTCCAGTATTTAAAAGGGACGAAATGGTATGTTTTATTTTATTCTAGGGGAGATTGGAATAATCACTTTCATGTATTTTTAGACGCGTCCTGGGCCGATGAAATTAAAACAAGGCGATCCACGACTGGAATACTTGAATATGTGGTATCACACCTTGTAAACGGAACCTCGAAGCGTCAGTCTATAATATCCCACAGTACGGCCGAGGCCGAATACATCGCTGCAGACTCAGTGGATCGGATAATTATGTGGTTCATGTTACTTCTAAGTAACTTGGGGAACTAACAACTAAAGGCTACAACGGTGCATGAGGACAATGATGCATGCATAATACTAGAGCGTGGAGAAGTCAAATTCCTGACTTTAAAACATATAAGTTTGAGATATCATTATCTCAAAGAAAAAGTATTATCTGAATAAATATTCCTAAAGTACACACCAAACGAAATACAATTGGCCCACATATTGACCAAGTCACTAACGGCTCGAAGGTTCGAATAATTAGTGAAGCAGATCATTAAGAGTCCATTGATTTATTTCACTACTTAGTAAAGATCAACATAAGGGTAATGAGCTAGAAAAGGAAGAAGAAGTTTCATTTATTATTGTATTGTTTATGTTTCAATATTTCTATTTACTCAATTTATTCATGTTATATTCAATTGTGATTCGTCGAGCAGGAGTGTTGAGAGTCAACAGTGCTGAATGATTTTTTATACATGTTTACAAGTGTACACACGAACACAGCAAAAGTGTATGCAATAGCCATGTATTACCATTTGGGATTAAGTGGAAGTGAGTGCACACTCCCCATTTATCTTGCAACAAATGCAAAACTGATTTCAGTACATCAGTCTCATGATTAATAACAATCAAAATAAAAGAAGTAACTAGTTTTTACCAAGAAACTTTCAAAAAATATGACAAATTTTTATGCGTTTAGTGTCCTATTAGGGCACATGAAACCAGAACCAGAACTTTGCATTTTTAAAAATCTTAAATAGAGTTCCCTCCAGTTTCCGAAAGAAAGGCAAACGCGCGCCAAGCAAAACCACAGCTCAGTACCTCAAACACCGCCATTGTAAAACGAAACGGCAATCTCCTCCTCTCGCGCCCATGAAAAACAACACCTCAATCCCCTCGTTATTGGCGGATGCATGCAACACCACACTACAGTTACAGTTACGTCCGAGGGGACGAACTACTAACCAAAGAACAAAGCTGTTGCTTTTATTGGTGTGTTCTATTTTTTCCTGCTTGATGCCGATTATTTTTTGAGTGTCAAGAGGCGTGTTGGGGGCTGGGAGACACGCTAAGACAAAAAAATAGCAAGTCCTGCAAGTTCGCGGCATTTTCTTTTGCACGAGGAAACTTGGGATGGGGTACATGCAAACGTTTAATGCCTATTGGCTACTTGAAAACACTCATTAAAATAATTTTTTCCAATTGTCTCCATTTCATTTTGTAGTGAGTCAACAGTGACTAAATCGGTTTCTTAGAGAAAAACTCAATCACAAAATGATAAAATTTTGCATTGTCACCATAAACACTCCGTTTTTGCACATGTTCTGGGACAATGTTATTTCGCATCATGACACTAAAACGTGATTGAATACAAAGTAAGAAATTACTTACACTATAAGTGAACTGACCTACAGTGTCTTTTATTGGATTGCGCGTGTTTTGATTGATTTTGTACATCTTGATTTTTTTGATGTACAGAAGGACATGTTGATTTAATTGACACTAGTGAACTACCCGGTGAGACGTAGCTGGTTTTCAAAGGGTATAAATAGGACAAAAACAGATTGTTGAGAAAATTTAATAAAGAGAACGAGCTAACACTATCAATAAAAAGCATAGTACAACTACAGTCAAGGAAACGTCCCCTACTGGTAGTAATCAACACTTGGCCACATATTCGTCACACAGGTAGCACCGCTCGGTCAGGGCTGATAGTGGGGGGTCTCAGAGGGTCAATTATTGGTACAATCCACGATCCCAAACCTTTCAAGAATTGTTGTGATCAAGGTTGATTGGACTCATTCCAATCATCAGGGGTTACTTATTAGTTCACGTTTTCAAACGGTTAGTTAATAAGAGCTGACAGTTTCAGTTCTGTGTCCAGTCACTCAATTATTCGCATCAATCATCTCGTCTATCAGGTGTTACCTAGGATGACTGACTGGGAAAAGGGTTGGAGTTACGCTACGAGTTTGATCAGGTAAGATACTGGGACATAATCGGACTTTTAACTTGGGAAGGGTCTTCTAAGAAAGAATAATTTTCATGCAAAGTCTCGTAAAGAACAACACACCTACTCCCAGACTCCTGAGAAGGTACAAGCTGAAATCTAACCTTAAGTTGTATTTTTGAAGGAGAGAATGAGATTCATTAAGTCAAAAAATCCGGGTTGCTTTGAGGAAGCTAGGGATCCCCTTGCCGTGAATGCCTGTTTATATCAAATCAAGCAGTATTTCGATCTGGTACAACTAAGTAACACAGAAGCTTCTTTTGGTAATCAAACAAAGATTTCATTCTCAACCACGTTAGTCAAGGGCACTGCGGTCAGCTGGTTGTATGTTAAGGTACATAGTCAACAGTTACCAACCACCTGGACTGAATTCGAAACTTCCGTTCGCAATGACTTTATTTCCCAAGATAGCCTACGAAGGTATAGGGATAAACTTCGGAAGTTGTCGCAGCGCAATTCCGTGTCTAGCTACCTAACAGAATTCCGAATATATATGCCTTGTGATTCCTCACATGACTAAGGATGAAAAGGTTGATAGATTCTTTGTAGGCCTAAATTCTCAAGTTAGACTGGAAGTACTCAAGAGTGGTGTTCAAACACTCAACGAAGTATCAAGCATTGCTTTGAACGTGGGTAGTGCCTAGTTTGGATCAGGAATGGTTTTCATAGGATTGTGAAGACAAAAATGTTCGAGCTTCGAGAAACCACAGCCGATGAAAATAGGAAACCTCGAACAAAAAGCTCGAAACAAGAAAGAACAGCGTGATATAGATACAATTAATAAAGCTTGTTTCCGCTTCCATAAGTCTGGGTACCGCCCTTGGAAATTCTCAGAGATTGGAAACATAAACCAAAAGTTTGTGAGCTCCAACCATGTTTATTATCGCTCTGAAGGTTCTAGTTCGAAAAACTGGTAGGTCCGTCTAATAATAGGTACACTCAGGACGTACATGATGAGAGTGCGGTGGAATTCCTGACTGCAGATGTGGAGTAGTTACAGTATCAACTTCGCTGTGTGATATTGGATGTGAAGAAGGTCTCACATAAAACAGCAGAGATTAACATGACGATGAAAGTTCGTACTTTCTCTGCTGAGACAAGTATTCCAGTATAGAGCCTCCTAGTACTCGATGGAGAACTCGATAAAAAAGGAGTTTGGGTACTTAAGGACGATGGATGTAGTACTAATGTGATATCTTGTGAATTTTACAAGAACAACCGGAAGTTGTTCAATCTATTGAAGGACGATGTTAAGATTCTGCACTCTGATCAAGGTACTGTGGAAAGATCATCTGAAGCTATCTTTGGAGCAAATGTTGGTATCGGATCCTATGTTTACAAATCTAACTGGATAGTAGCAAGTTGCAGATACAATTTTCTCCTTGGAATACCCTGGCATGTCGCCAAAAGTCCAAAAATTGATTATCGGAATCGAACTGTTACGCAAAACCAAGATGTTCATCCACTGGAATCCAAAATGGTTGGGGGAAGGAATGTCGAAGTTATGAACCTTGGAGTCAAGAAATTCGAAAAAAGTTGAAGAAGAAGGTTTCAAAGAAGTATTTCATGGTGTTTCAACTTGTTCAAGTGAATAATCAAAAATTTGATAACAAAGGAAGTGTTTTTGACAGTGATCACTTTAGTATGAAGAATTTATTGTGTAAATATGAAATGGTATTCAAGGATGAACTTCCTTATGGATTATCGCCGGAAAGGTCTGAAGATCATGCAATCGAAGGTGAAGAGAATTTTAAGCCACCACATCGTCCGCTCTTTGAGTTGTCGCCTGCTGAATTGCAAGCAGCTAAGAGTTATGTGAAAGGACATGTTGAGAAAAGAGAAGATCAGAGAAAGTATATGTCCCTATGGCGCTTCTCTCTTCTCCGTCGAGGACAAATACAATCCGTTGCGAGTTGTTTTTAATTATCGAGCACTCAATCTAATATCAAATAATAATAACACACCTTTGCCAAAATCAGATGAGATGTTTGACAGATTGGGAGGAGCATGTGTCTTTTCGAAACTGGATTTGAAGACAGATTTTCATCATATCAGAGTGAAAGCAGAAGACATTTAAAAGACTACATTAAATACAAAAATATGGACAATTCAAGTACTAAGTGATGCCGATGGGACTCTGAAATGCGCCCGCAAGGTTCCAATCACTAATGAACCGTATTTTCTATGATTTAATTGACTTTTTCTTGTTTGTCTACCTGAACTATCTGTTAATCTTCAGTAAGGATTGAATTTTCCATCTCAAGAATGTTGAAACGGTCTTGTCGTGCCTCAAAGATACCAGTCTGTATGTTTCGCCTGAGAAGTGTGTATTCATAAAGGATGAGTTGAAATTAGTAGGCTTAATTGTCGGAAAAGAAGGTATTCGTGTTGACTCAACACTAATACCTTCTTTTCTGAGTCCTACCCAGAGGAAGTTGAAGTCTTGAAACGTTGGCCACAGCCAAAGACATTGACGGAGCTAAAAAGTTTCTGGTGTTTGGTACAGTTCTTCCGACGATTCATGGGGAAGTTCTCTGAACTTACCGCACCATTGACGGACCATACTAAAAAGGAAAAAGGATTTAATGAATT